>BRYC01000184.1:4396-20923 GCA_030267985.1 Parmales sp. scaly parma | reverse complement strand
CCCCCCCCCCCAGCACCCCCACGGCAATATATTATTTTTATAAAATTGGCTACTCACAGGTCGTTCATCATCCTCAAAAACTCAAAGAACTTCAACTCCCCACTCCCATCCAAGTCAAACTTCTCAACAATTCTTTGTGCCGCAGCTCCGTCAATTGAACATCCAAGATCTGTCAGCCCAGTCTTTAGGTCGTCCGCCGAGATGCTCTTGTTTCCGCCGGCAATGCGCAAGAAGGTGCCTCGCAGCTTTCTCTGCTCTTCTTGCAGCGCAGACTTAAAGTTCAACAAGATTGTAGCCTCATCTGGCACCAGCTTTGCCTCGATCTCCTTCTGGGCTTCCTCTGTCTCATCTCCAGCTACAAATAAATTAGCTGCCGTGGATGCATCTACGGTCCCAGGCAAAGAAGCCTCAACCTCGGCCTCGGAAGGGGCGTCCCCGGTACCCATCATCCTTATAAATTCCCATGATGCAAGTTGACCGTTACCGTTCCTGTCAAACTTGTCGATGAGATCCCCCGCGCGGTCATCGCTGATATCCAACCCACACGATTTCAAGCCAGAAGCAAATTCCTCTCTGCTGATCTTTCCGTCATTGTCAGTGTCGAACTTCTTGAAGGCCTTAACCAAGGTTGTCCTCTTGAAAAGAAGCGTCTCGCCCAACGTCTCGAGGAGCTTGTGGTCGGTCATCGCATCGTCAACGCACTTTCGCACGGCCTCTTCCATAGCAATTCTGCTATTCCTCGCCATGCCCTGGGCAACCTGCCTCTCTCGCTTCGCGGACTCCTCGTCAAGCTTCTCCCAGGCCTGGAGCTCGCGAGACGGAGCGAGAGATGTTATGAACTTGGCAAAAGAGCTCATGTTGACCGTTTTGGCCGAGGTGAGGTAATCTTCGAGCACCTCCTCGCACTTTGCTGTGGGCACTTCCAGCCCAATGTTACGCAAGAATTCCCTAAACTCGTCTATTGAAATTTTTCCGTCGCGGGATGTGTCAATTGACAAGAATGTTTGGGTGGAGGAGCCAGAAGTGGCTGCCCTTGAGCGAATCTTGCGCGCAATCACATGCTCGAGCTCTCGCTTGGTAACGTTCTCGGGGACACGGATGATACCGAGCCTGCCGTAATCCAAATCCCCTCCAATCTCCAAGCCAGTTCCAGAACCATAGCTTGCGGAGGTCAGGGGACTAGTCGCTGTGTGTATTGTTGTAAGAAGAGGGGAGTCTCATTCGAATCTCTTTCAAAGTCGACTCACCTGTTGCCAAGTCCCGTACGGTATCAACAAACATATTGTAATTAACCCTGCGGTTCATTCTGGTAAATCCAAATTTTACGCACAGCGCATTCAGTTGCGAGTTTGTCAAGCTGATGTTGAACATCCTCTTCAAGGATTGTGCAAGATCTGATCTACTAATGGATCCATCCCCATCTATGTCCATCTCACAAAACGTGTCCAGCATGTTGCTGGACTTGCTTGCGATCTTTCTGGTGAGCGCAAGCGTGAAGGAGGTCGCCATAATAAGGTGAAGACAAAAAGAAATCGTAAATAATAGCATAGATCGTTACAAATAATAACACACACACACATTATTAGTTCACACTCATTAAGCATAGTACCATGGCCCATAATAATACCAGGTCGACATCTCCCCTCCCCCAAATAATGTTTTCCCCACCCAACCTGGAAAAGCACAACAATTCTCAATCAAAGAACATCTTGCCTCCCCACATAAACAATCGTCCTCATTCCAGCTCTTCGTTCAATGACGTCACTTCCTCTAATAAAACTTACAAAGACAGAATGGAACGAGCATCCTCTGTAGGCTCTACCGACTCACGGTACTCCAACCTTCAATTCCACCTCGACGATGAGCCGCTCATTTCCCAAAAGTACAAAGTAATTTCCCTTTTCATTCCAATCTTCCTTGTGTCCGTGGCAATTTTTCTCACGATGCAGCTCGGGGATGCGAACTCAGACGATGCGTTTGAGCGGGATATATTCACCTACACTGGTTCAACTCTGGGTCTTCTTGGGCCCCTTGCAGTAATAATCTCCAACGAGTACATGGTGCACTGGCGGCAACACCCAAACCCTCTAATTTACTGGAAAGCGGTTGCTGACCTGATGCTTGCGGTTGTGGCAATGTCCTCTCAGTCGTCTCACAAGGCCGACGCTCACATGAGCGACATCAATGATGGTGGTTGCAGCCCCTACGTTGCGGCAATGACTCAGTTTTGCATTCTCTCTTCCGAGTGCTGGTTCTTCATGATGGCTATTGACTTATTCTTCTCGTTGAAGAATCCCTTCACGTCCTACAAGGACAAGTACCCAAAGTACCACTTTTGCTGCTGGGGCCTTGGCGCTATCTCCGCCTACGTCCTGGTAATTTCGAAGTCCGAAGGAATCGCCACGGCTGACATTTGCTGGGTGACCGACAAGACGTACACGGCAACAGATCCCGACAGTAACATCGACGATAACGACGATGTGCTCGAGAGGAATTGGCACGCAATTGCGTTCCTGTACGCGTGGATGCTGCTATTTTTTTCAATTTCCATTGTCGTGTTTTGCATGGCGCTGTGCAGGCTCACCGGGGGGCTCCAAACAACTTATCAGTCCAGGCGGGCCGTCCTCACCCGCACTTCCGTGGTCCTGCTCATCTTCATGCTCTATTGGTTCTTGATGTTCATGCTGTACTTCTTTGGGGTGATTCGACCTGAGTCGCACCACGAAGTAATGCACGTGGTGAATAGTCCCACCACAATGATTTGGGCTCTCCTCCCCGCGAAGGGCTTCGTCACGGCCATCGTGTGGTTCAGCGTGAACAGTCTACCTTCGTTCTTGTTCCACCTATTCAGTGCGACCGGAAGGAGCTTGTTGGAGCAAAAGAAGCAGCGGTACGTTGGCGATTTCTCCCCTCAGCTGAACAAGTCGCTGAGGAGGGAGGTGTTGCACTTCACCACGAAGGGGATCATCGAGAGTGTTAGCAAAACCCCAGCCTGCCTCCCTCACAATTGGGCGATGGTCTCGCTCGTGAGCAGGTGCGAGATGAGCGAGTTTGCAGTTGAAATAGAAGACAAAGAGCAGGTGAGTGAGCGGAGAGTGGCGAGAAAAGCAAAAAAAGAACCTCAACTAACCCAACCCAAACCCAAACCCAAACCCCAACCCCAACCTCAACCCAAACCCCCAGTCAATCTCCCTCACCCACGAAAACGACGACGACGAAATTTCAATAATTGACATTCACGTCTCCGACGAAAAGGATTTGGATCTGGAAAAAAATGAGATCCACCAATCCACCAACTCGACCTATAGCTGGGTTCACAATCTCGCAAAACCTTTCTTGTCTCCCATCAACACAACTCGCACAGTCAAGTTCAAGGACTACTGTCCTCACGTGTTTGCGCGAATCAGGGATGCTTTTGGCATCTCTGCGTCCTCGTACATCCAATCCTTGCGCTCCACGGCTAAGGAGAAGCTGAGCGAGGGCGCTTCCGGGGCGTTCATGTTCTTCACCAAGGATGGCAAGTACGTCGTGAAATCCACAACTCCGACGGAGCTTTCAACTCTGCTGAAGATTTTGGTACCTTACGCAGAGTACTTGGTCGACCCCAAGAACAAGGGCAGCTTCTTGACGCGGTTCTACGGCTGCCACAGCATCAAGATGTATGGGAGGGACTACAGCTTTGTGGTCATGGCCAACATTTTCAACACGAGTCGAGTGATCAACAACAAATACGACATCAAGGGCAGCTGGATTAGTCGAAACGCTGACCCAATCGTCAAGGGCAAAAAGGTGCGTTGCAGGCATTGCAATCAGCACTATATTTACAGGGGGGAGGAGAGGAACATGGACGAAGCCGGTTGGGAGCAGTGTGCTCAGCGCGTTGGAGTCTGTCAACCTAATGTGGTGCTGAAGGACAACGATTTGAACGAGAAACTTCGGCTTGAGCCGACAGATGCAGAAATGACCATTGACCAACTAGTGGCGGACTCGGAGGTGAGTGAGCGGACGGAGGTTGTGGGAAATACGACGAGAATATATATGCTCGAGCCATGAACCACTCATAATTACTAAATTACACATTAATTCGGCGCAGCTGCTCGGGAGCTTGGGGATAATGGACTACAGCTTGATCGTTGGCGTGTGCAAGACTGAGTACGAGATTCAAGATAGCAAGAAGAGCAACAGGTGGCCAGTGATGAAGAGGGATTTGAAGAGGAAGCATTCCATCGCTCCTAAAGTGAAGAGGAGGAATTCTGAGGTGGGGAGCAGCTTCTTGAGCAACATAAATAATAACAGCAACAATAACAGCAACGACGAGGTTATGAGCAACCACTCGAAGGACTCGGGTAAAGATTCGCCGCAAACATTGCAGCCGCAGCCGCAGCCGCAGCCGCAGCCGCAGCCGCAGCCGCAGCCGCAGCCGCAGCAACCGAAATTTAGCAGCAACGTGAGCATCGATGGCGGGAGTGAGCGAAACAGCGAGGGCTTCTTGTCCGGCAGTGAGTACAACTCGAGCACCTACCACAACAGCCACCGCCAAAAACGGCGGAGCGTGAGCGGAAACCAAATGATGATCGACAACGAGAAGTCAGCGGAGGACTTCATGATGCGGGCGCGATGCGTCGTCGGCCCGGAGTTCTTCTACATGGGAGTCATCGACATGCTGCAGGCCTGGACCACGAAGAAGAAGTTGGAAAGGTTCTACAAGCGATTCTTCAAGCGTGTTGATGGGGAGGGGCTCAGCGCGATCGAGCCCATGGCGTACAAGAAAAGGTTCCAGGCCAAAATAACAGTCATATTCGAGATGAACAACGACCATTGGATTGATTCGGATTTCCGAACGTCAAACCACAACACAAGTCCTATTAGGGGGCAGGAAAGGGTAGGGGCAGGGTTGGGCGTGAACAGCAGTGGTGGCAACAGCAACAGCAACAGCAACTACATGAATCAGGTTTGATTTTTGGCGAAAATTTCCTATTTATTTTACCCAATTTTTATCCCCATCATCCCCATATCACATTCCCCCCGTCCGTGCAATCTCCGTTAATGTGGTGCTCCAAACAATCCACTACCTCCTCAATATGCTAGTGAGATTGGTAATGTCCTTGGCGCTCCTCGTCTGGATTAATTGTTTCGCACTGGTGTACTTCTCCTCGAGAGACTTGGGGTTAACGTTCTCCTGCTGCAAACTCTTCCCCATGTCCTTCACCAACCCGGTGCTCTCCCTCTTGAGCGACTCGAGCCCCTCCTTGCCCATAACAACTGCACTAACTCGCTCGAATAGCTCTCCTCCGGCGCCGGACACGGCCTCCTCGATCTGGGTCTCGCCCAGCTCAGCCTTCTCCAGAGTCTTGGCAACTCGGGCAGAAGCGAACTTCAAGGCCGATGACCGGCGCTTCGCAAGGCGAAGACGCTTGCGGAGGGATTTCATTTGTGTGTCGAGGGAATTTATTGCGGAAATGGATGGGATCGAATCTTTGGTGATTGTTGTTATTGTGTTGGAGGTGGAGGAGGGGGTTGAGGAGGTGGGTGTTGGTGTAGATCCTCCGCCGTTGAGCTTTTGCTTCTTGGCAGAGTGCCTTCCTGGTGTGCTGGAGGACGGGGCGTCCTCGCCCTGCTGCTGCTGCTGCTGCTGCTGGGAGTTGATGAAATCACGCTCAATGTCCTTCATCACAAACTCAATCAAGTTATTGTCCTCGTTGTTCAGGATGAAAATGTTTCGGAGAGCATACAGCTCGAACTTGTCGATGTTCGTCTCAAACGTGTTACGGAGAACCGTGATGAATTTGTCGTTCGATGATTCAAACAGGGACTTTTGGGTGGCAGGAAGGGAAGGAAGGTGGGACGCCTCAAGGGCATCAAGCCCATCGGCAATGTAATCATCGGCTGCTTGGTAGACTGTGTGGGTTGGGTAGTGGTTAAGGAGGGTGTGGCGGGGAGATTTTTTGGTTAGTTTTTGTTTATTGTGGGGTTCGATTGTTGTCGTTGGACAACTTTGAGAAAATCTTTTTTGTAGTGCTTACACCAATGAGCTCGGGGGGGAGTGTTCTGGGTGTACGAAACGTTGTGACCGTGCCAGCCCACTCACTCGCGATCAATCGCCTTGCAGAGCACCTCACTCCGATCAATCAAAATTGCTTCGGCCCCGAAGACTACGTACCATTATCCACAAACTTTCGGGGCTCCCATCCGAAGAATGACTCTGCTAGGTTCTGCTCGCTCATTTTCTTTTGGATTATTGATAGTGTGAAGGGCTGGAAGGGGATTTTGAATTTGAATTTTAAACCAAGGAAAAATGAAAAAAAAATTTCCAAACAAAAGAAACAGTCTTTTAGTCACCTAATTGCGATACGATCCTCCGCCATTTACCAAACCCAACCCAATAACATCATTGAATGTGCTCAAGTTAGTATATATTTTGCAGTATTCACACACACATCGGAACCCCGAATTAAATTTTTCTGCCCCATTTAACTTTAACTTTTCGAACACAACGCCTTTTCCCGATTTCCCTATTAAACAATTTCCAGGCATGGGACAACGGCAAGCCAAACAGGAGTCAAAAGACGACATTGAAATAGAGGAAGGTACGATTGTCTGTGGAAACATTTTGCAAATGTCGATCTCCCTCCGAAAATGGCTCCAGAAGATGCAATCCCTAACACGTCATCCCCACCCCATCCCCACCCCTCTCAGACGATGAAGGCATGACGGAGGTTTTACGAACTCATTTGACTCGTCTCATTGCGTACGCTGAATCAGCGGACACTGGACTTCAGCGCGAAGTTGCGGAGAAGCTTGCTAATGAGGCAGTGAAGCAGGAGCGGCAGCAGCAAATAGTGGAACTCGGTGGGCTTCGGCTCCTCCTCCCGCTGACGGAGTCGAACGACGCAGAAGTCCAAAGGCTTGCCGCGCACGCTCTTGCGAACTTGAGTGTGAATGCGGACAATCAGATCACAATGGCTGAGGAGGGCGGAATTGAGATGCTTGTGAAGCTTCTCTCCATAAGGAAAAGCAACTTTGAGGCCGTGCACAGGCAGGCTTCCAAGGCGTTGGCTAACCTTGGGGTGAATGCTACGAACAAAGAAAAAATTTCCGACGCACAGGGAATTCCTCCCCTTGTCGAATTGGCCAAGAGCCGCAATATATCCGTCAGTGTTGAGGCAATAGCCGCCCTGGCTAATTTGGCCGTCAACGACGCTAACGAGGTTGAGATTGCAGAATCTGGCGGACTCGAGCCAATTCTTGCAGCTGCTGCAACCGAAAATGTCGATCTCCAGTCGCAAAGCGCCAGAGCGCTCCGCAACCTTTCGGTCAATCCTGAAAATAAGAAAAAAATTGTGGGACTGGGGGGAATACCAATTCTGATGAAGCTTGCGGGGCAGTCTTCGGATCCGGGCGGGGGAGAGAATAGAATTGTGAAGCAGGCTACAAGGGCTTTGGCTAATTTGGGGGTTTCGGCTTAACAATAATTAATAGAATGAGTGACATGTAGAATAGGAGACAAGAAATTAAAGAGAGAGAGAGAGAGTTTGAAAATAGCAACAACTTTCCATACACGTACTCAGTTCATTCCATTCTAATCATTACCGCGGCTTTTTACTTTCGGTCTCCAATTCCTCTACCAGCTGCGCCCGTTCCAAATCCCCCCTTGTCCCCCACGGCTCGCAAAAAATCCTCGAAATGCTCTCGGATCTCACTTGTTGATGAAAATGTCGAGTTAAGCAATTTGCAGTTTTCAAGCTTTGGGGGGGCGCGGCTGCGATAGGCAGCATCAGGTTTCGATCGATGAACAAGCACCAAGCATTTCTTATCGCTAATTCCAGCATTCTTGACATATTGGTCATACCAAAGACCAACCTCTTGATCGTGGGTAGGTTGCTCAGGGTTGTACACCAAAATAACTCCATCAGCACCCTCGCCCTCATCCTTTTTATCGACTCCAAGCATTATAGCAGGCCAGCACTTCTCGTATGACTGGTCCCCTGATACATCCCATAGCTCAACTTGGAATCCGCTGCACTCCGCCTCTAGCACTCGACAACCTACTGTCGGGTCGTAAGTTTTAGTCTTAGTCCCAATCTCGGTGTGGCCACCACACAAGAAGTTTGCTATTGACGTTTTGCCCGAGTTCTTTGGTCCGGCGATGATAATTTTGACCATGTTTGGAGTGGGTGTGATCCTAGATTGTTTTTATAAAAAAGGAACTTATTTGAAATTTTAAATAGCCAAGTGTTTTTAAGTAACCTGTTTGCTTGTTTATATCGCACACGAAATTAATACACAGTTTCTACCTATCCTTTCTCCACTATTCTCCCGCAAAGCAATGCCAAAGCAATGTCTATTCGTACTGTCGCAATTTCTTAACAGCCTCGTTGTACTTGTACTTGAGATCCTCAATCTCCTCGAAGAAGTCAAGGTCAAACGCCTGGAGCTCCTTCTGCAATCCCGAGTTCTGCTCCTTGAGCTTTCTGTTCTGGCCCAGCAGCTCGCCCTCCCTGCTTCCCATCCCAGCTGCTCCCCCGCCAGAACCCGTCCCCACTCCTGTCGAATCTATTCGCCGTTGCATTCTATCCTTGTCCCTGTTTATTGCGCTAATTTGGCCCTTCAGGTCTCCAATTTGCTGCCTCAGGGCGTACGCTTCCTTCCCTCCCCCGCCTCTGTCTCCTCCTCCTCCTCCTCCTCCTCCTCCTCCTCCTCCCCTGCTGCTCTCCCTCAGCGCCTTAATAAGCTCCTGCTGCTCCTGCAGGTCCCTCTGCAACCCCTCCACCTTCCTCTGCGCTTCCTCGTCTCCCAGTCCCCCCCCGCCCCCACGCCCCTCCCTCCGACTACTTAGCATCTCCTTCTCCATGCTATTCGCCCTCTTATTGCTGTGCTCCATCTCATCAACGAGCAAGCTCTTGCTCCTCATCGCCTCCTCCAGCTTCCTGTTGATCACCTTGAGCTCCTCATCCCTCCCCTTCATCTGCCGCCTAAGCTGGTTGACAAGATCCTGCCTCTGCGCAAGCCTCTGCGTCGCCTCATCTCCGGCAAGCGCCCTCGTCCTCAAGCTCTTATTCTCCTCCTGAACCTCGCTCGCCTTCCTCATCGCGTCCCGTGCCTTCCTGTCGCTCTCCGCGCTCCTCACCGAGTCTGCCGCTCCCCTCCTCAACCGCTCGTTCTCCCCCTTGAGCTTCTCAACCACACGCTTCAACGCGTCCACCACGCCTTCGAGGTCCCTCTCCCTCTTGAATCTTCCCCCCGCTTCCCTTTCGTTGTTGCTGTCCGCGTTGTTGCCACCCCCACCACCACCCTGAGTCGCAACCCTCCGACTCGCGCTCAGAGCGCTCTCGAGCTCCTTGAGTCTCCTCTGCGTCCGTCCTTTATCTATCGCCCCCTGCTCGATCTCAAACCGAAGCTGCACCGAGCGAAGCGAGGCGCAATTTTGTAAAGAGCAAAATCGGTTTTTTTTTAATTGTTTTTTTCAGCCAGCCAACGGAATACGAATACGAATTGAGGGGAATTGTTAGTTCAGTAGTGGACGTAGCCTTGCAATTTCGCGGTGTGTGGCAACTTATCGCTGCTCGTCGTTCCTCTTCAGCCCGCTTCGCTTCGCTTCGCTCGACTAACCTCCATCGACTCCCCGTCCCTATCCAGCAGCTTACTCTCCAGGCTTCTCCTCGCCTTCTTCAAACTCGCCACCTCAGCCCTAAGCGCCTCCTCTCTAAGAAAGTTACTCTCGCTGTCCCTCAAGCTCTTCCCGCCCTCCTGGCCCTGGCCCTGTCCCTGGCCCTGGCCCTGGCCCTGGCCCTGGCCCTTGAGCCTAAGCCGATCCCCAAGCCCCTTCATCTGAAACTCCAAATCCCCCTTATCCGCCCTGAGCTCGTCAACCTCCCTCCTGAGCTTGCTATTCGCCCTGGGCATCTCTAGCTCCGCAACCTTCCTCAGCCTCACGTTCGTCTCCTCCGCCTCGAAGAGCTTGCTCCTCGCCTCCTCCAGGCTCCGCTCGTCCCCGGCTCCCGAGCTCCTCGCCGCGCGGGCCTCCCTCTCGAGCTTGTCCAGCTTCTTCGCGGCGAGGGACGCTTCGCGGGCGGACCGCTCCGCTAACTTTCGGGCTTGGTCCGAGGTTCCGAGGGCGGCCTCGAGCTCGGAGCCCTTCTCCTCGAGTCTCTTCTCCAGGATGTCTACCCTCCTCTGGAGCTTGCGGCTTAGGTCGTTGCTGTTGTTGTTGCTGTTGCTGCCACTACCCTTGATCTTGGTATTGGTATTGGTATTGGTATTGATAACATTATTATTATCAACGTTGTCGTTGTCGTTGTCGTCCCTCTTCGGGCTCTGCTGCACAGTCCCCGCCTCCTTCACCGCCTCCTTCTTAAGCCTCATCCCCGCCGCCGCACTCCTCAGGGCCAAGTTCTGACTCGTAAGAACCATAATCCTCTTCTCCAACTCTTTGATCCTTCCTTCCTTCCCCTCCCCCTCCGTCTCCCTCTCCCCCCCCACCTTCTTCATCCTGCTGACCGCCTTCCTCATCTTTCCCACCGCCTCCTCCTTCTCCCTCTCGAGCCGGTCCCCGCGGTCGTTCGCCTGGGAGAGCTCCGATTCGAGGGAGGCCTCCTTGTCTTCCTGGAGGTCGCTCTCGAGCTTCACTTTTTGGAGGACGCGCTCCGCGCGGTCTTTTTGCGACTTGGCCTCCTGTAAAGCCGCCTTCGCTGTGGCCATTTCCTAAGAGAGTATCGTGGGAGAGTAGCGAGGGAGAGGAGAAGAGAGGAGAGGAGTGGATTGGAGTGGAGTGGAGTGGAGTGGAGTGGAGTGGAGTGGAGTGGAGTGTTGCATGGTGTGTAGTTAGTAGAGTAGAGTAGAGTAGAGTGGAGTGGAATGGAGTGGAGTGGTGGCATGCCACCGACAAAATCAAAATCAAAATAATAATTTGTAATCAATCCATCATATCAATATCACGATACGCTCACCTCAATCAAACTCCCAAGCTGCTCCCTCATATCCTGCACCTCATCCCTCAACCCCTCCTTCTCCCCCTCCCCCTTCTCCGCCCTTCCCCTCCTCGCGCTAACCTCCCCGGCAGCCCTCGCCTCCTCACTCTCAACAAACGCCTGCTTCAACCTCACAACCGCCTGCCTAAGCTGCCCCATCTTCCCCTCCTTACTCCTGAGCTGTCCCTCCAAGTCCCTGATCCTCCTCCCGCTCTCCCCGTCCTCGAGCGCCTCGAGCAGCCGCTCCTCCGCGTCCCTCGCCGCCCCCGCCAGCGTGACGAGGTCCTCCTTCTGCCTGGCCATCTCCTCCAGCGCCCCCCCGCACCGGCCCTCGGCGCGGGACCTTGCCGCCTCGGCGGTGCGAACCTTGAGCTCGAGGCTCCGGATCGAGTCGTCCTTCTCCCCGATGAGCGCGGCGGCCTCCTCGACCTGGGCGACCAGCCCGGACCGAAAGTCACCGCCGGGGAACCCACCGCCCCCGACCGACCCGTCCCCCCCGCGCTCGAGCGCCACAACGGCGCTCCGCAGCTTGTCTATCGCGCTCGCGTTCTCGGTGTACAGCCTGTCGGTGAGGCGGTCGACCTCCGCCCTATCCGAGGCGGTCTCCCGCCGGGAGAGCTCCTTCGTTTCGGAGAGCTTTCGCTTGTACCTGTCGATGATGCGGTTCTTTTCGGAGAGGAGGTTCTTTAGGGAAGTTATTGTTGTGTGGGCAGCTTCTGCCATTTTGTTGTTGTTGTTGTTGTTGTTGTTGTTGTTGTTGTTGTTGTTGCTGCTGTTGCTCGTGTGCTGGTGTTGTTGCTGCTCCTCCTCCCCACCCCCACCCCCACCCCCACCACTCCCGTTCACCTTGTAATACTCAACATCCCTCTGCAACGCCTCGCACCTGCTCATATACTCCTGCAAATTCTCCTCACTCGCACTCTTCGCCTCCATAACCTGCTGCATCTGAACGTCCATCTCCTCGAGCTTATTCCGCAGCCTCCGGGCCCGAGAATCGTCGAACTCCTGGGCGACGCCGAGGGTGTCTTCTTCGTCGAGTTCTGTTACTGGGCCCTTGCTGAAGCCGCCACCGCCACCGCCACCGCCAACACTGCCACCAGTGACGTCGATTGAAAGGGGGTCAAGCTTGACTGTGCTGCTGTGGTTCTTGCCTGGAGTTAGCTGCAGCAGAAGCTTGGCGTCTCCCGGGGTGCTCAGCAGAACGTCGTTGATGTTGCTGTTCCCGATGCTCCCACCATTATCACTGGTGGCAGCACTAAGCAAGCTCTTCGTCTCAGCCTCGGCCTTGAGCTCCTCCAAGTTCGCAATGCTGTCCTCGTGCCTACTAATAACCCCCTCGAGATGCCTCTTGTCCTCCCTCAAACTCTGAACGTTCCTCCTCGCCTGTAGCGCCGCAACCTTGTTACTCCTGAGCTCCTCGCTCAGGCTAATCAGCCTCTTTGCGACCACAGTGCTCTTGATGTCCGCAGCGTTTGCGGTCTGAATGTCCGCGACCATCTGCTCCAGCACCTCCTTCTCGGTGTTGAGCTCCGCGACGGAGCTCTCTAGCCGACGGCGAATCTCCTCGCTGGAGTGGAGCTCCTCCTCCCTCTTTTCGCTCGCCGAGCTCATTTCGAATACCTTGTCTGAAAGGATTTTAGCCTTTTCGAGAATGCTCTGGTTCTTACCAAAGCCCGTGCCGTTGTTGCCCTTGCCCGCCACCCCGGCCATCTCCTTAGTCGCCATCGCCAGCGTCGCAACCGCATCCCCGCCGTTCGCGCTCAGGTCCCTCAAGCTCGTCTTGAGCGCACTTATTTGAACCCTGCTCTCCTCCCTCGCCTTATGCAGCGCCTCCTCCCTCTTATCCAGCCTGGCCTCGAACATCCTCGCCATCGCCTCCTTCCTCCTCAAGTTGCTCTTGTAGTTCTCGATCTTTCGACCGTTGTCCTTGTACCCGGCCTTCGCCACGAGGAGCTGGCGCTGGAGCCGACCGATTATCGCGCCGTCGTCGGTGTTGCTCTCCTTTTCGGCGCACCGTTCCTGCAGCTCGAGGAGCTCCTGTGCGTGGTCAGTCTTCTGCGCCTCCAGGCTGCTCGCCTGGCTGCTGGCCAGATCCGCGAGCTCCTTGTACTGCACCGAGCCAGGCGAGCCAAACGAATACGAATTGAGTGGAATAATGTTAGTTCAGTAGTGGATGTAGCCATTATGTCTGTAGCCATTTCGCGGGATTCATCGCGAGTATGCTCGTCTTCCTCAAAGCTCGCTCGCTTTGCTCGCTCACCTTCTCCACCTCCCTGCTCACTCCCTCGACCCGAGCCATTAGAAACTCCTCCTTCTCCAACAGCTCGCTGGCCTGGCTTGCCGTCAGCCCCTTGTCGAACTTCGTCTCAATCTCCAAGCACTTGCGCCTCGCGGACTCCGCCAGCGCCCTCCCGTGCCTCTCGTGGCTGTCGCTCACCCTGAGCCTCTCCCTAAGCGAGTCGTTCTCGCTGCTAATTTCCATCGTCCGCTGGGTTAGCTTCTTCACCGTTGCGTCCGCGGACTTGAACTCGAGCTCGAGCCGCGCGGCCTCCCCCCTGAACCGAGCGGCCTCCTGGACCAGCGTGTTGATGTCCTGGTTGTGGTTAGAGCTTCCGGCCATGGCGGTGAGCATCTTCTGGTGCTCGAGCTCGGCCTCCACGCTCGCGGCGTTGGACTGGGATCGAGTCAAGGCGAGCTGCGCCGAGCGAGCCAAACGAATAGAGTGGAATAATATAATGTTAGTTTAGAAGTGACTCGTATGCTCGTCTTCCTCAACCCCCCCCCCCCGCTCCGCTCCGCTCGCTCACCTCCAGCTCGTCGCACTTGTGCTGGATCCTCTTGAGCTTCCGAGGCAGCTCCTTCTGCTCCATCAGCCGAAGCCTCACGTCGGCTTCCTTGTGCAGCAGGTCCAAGTAATCTTCCCTCAGCATCTCTAGCTCCCTCTGCCCCTTGTTGTGCTCGGCTTCCGGCACAGATTTGTCCAGCAGCCGCTGCAACCTCTCCGTGAGCTGGATGGAGTGCGACTTGTACTGCTCCAGGTACAGGATTCTCTTTCGGGTGTGCTCCTCGGCTTCGATGAGGCTGTTCTCGGCCCTCATTCGGCTCTCCGCCTCGACCATGAGCTGGCCTTGCAGGCTTCCGTACTTTCGAGCTAGCTTCTGCTCGTTCACCTCGTGCACGGTGACCCTCCTTGTCAAGTCGCGAAGAGCCTTGTGAACGCTGCTCGGGTTGGTACTCTCTTTCTCTTCCAGAGAAGCCAGCTCCTGGTACCTCTGGACTCTCAACACCAACGAGTCGCGCTCGCTCTTCAACTCGTCCTTCTCGGTGTTGAGCCTCTTTTCGGTGGATTTCGCGTTGTCGGTTGCCTCGATGTGGGTCTTGTACAGCAAGGCGGTTTGCTGCCTCATTGCTCCAAGATGTCCCTCGTACCTGCGCAAAAGTTCCTCGTGGTCGTCCAGCTCCTTTTCTCGGTCGGCAAGCTGTTCCAAGCACTCGACTAGCTGGCCGTTTAGTTCGCGCACTTCGTCGGCCCATTCCTCGGGGGGGAGAGACAGCGCGTTCAATTGGCGAGAGAGCATCTCTTGTCCTCCCGGTGTGTTGGGTGTTTTCAAAGGAAATTTCACCGTCGCGCCGAAGCTGACCGTGTTGGGTGTATGTGCGTTTTTGCTCGACGCGGGAGTTTGCATGGTGTTGTTGATGTTGTTGTTGTTGGTGATATTATTATTGTTGTTGTTGCTGTTCATGCTGATGATGTCGCCGTTCGGGTTGGCAAGCTGAATCATCTTGGCCACCTCGGCACTCAGCCTCGCAACGTCGGCTTGGGACGTTGCGGAATTCTCGTTCGCCTTAACCTCGCGCTTGAGGAACTTTACTTCGTCGGCCATCTCCTCGTACACGTTCAGCAGCCTTGAAAATTGCGACTCTGCCGTTGGGTTCATTTCTGCAATTGGCTCTTGGATGACTTGCTCCACGCGCTGCCTTGTTTGGGCGTTCATCGTTGCCCGGTTGTTGTTCTGGGCAACCGACGAGAAAGACGATCCTCCCCCGTTGTTCCTGATAGACATGACCGAATCTCGAAGCTGTTTGTTGTCCTCCTGGAGCTGTTGGAGGAGCTCCTTCATGGCGAACAGCTCGGGGTTGGCAGAAGATCCTCCCCCCCCTCCTCCGTAGTTGGAGTCCAAGCCGGAAACCTCGCGCTCGAGCCTTTCTATTGTCAGGACATCAGTCTTGATGGTGAGCTCCAGCTCCCTGACCTTGGAGCTTAGCTCCAACGATTGGTCGTCGAGAGGGAGCTCGGTGACCCCGTCTCTCAAGTTGGTGGCAAACTCCGTTACCTTCATGAGCTGACCCGCACTAAAACCCCAGAACCTAATTCCTTTCTCTCCAATGGACGCCGCATTGTCTCTCAGTTGCCGCATGAGCTTCAACCTGTCTGCCTCGAGCATGTCAATTTGCTTGGAGAGCTCGGTGTTTTGAGACTCAAGGCGGGCGGCGTCACCGACCATTGCCTCCTTGATCTCGTTGTCGTCAAAGGCGAACTCGCGGGGCAAACCGGCCTTCTCCTTGAGCATTTGGCAGGCAGTTTCCAGCGCCTTGCGCTTGTCCATTTCCACCCCGAGGCGCTCGGAAAGGTTGGAGATGTCGTGGTCGCGGCGCTTGATGTCGGCCTTTAGTTTTTTCTGGTAGCGGACCGCATCCTTCAGGCCGTGTCCCTCCTCGTAGACTGCGTTCCAGTCCTCGGCTTGGTTGAGACGAGACTCCAACTCGTCCTTTTGCAACTCGAGCTCGCCGTAGCGGGATCGGGCCTCGGTCTCGTTGCGCTTGGACTCCTTGACGGAAGCTTCCAACTGCTTAAGCTGCTGGCGCTCCTTGGCAATGGCCTCCATGAGGCGCTCCTCCTGCCTGTCGTTGGCATCTTCCAAGGCCCTGTACACGCCCTCGAGATCAATCTCGAGCTGCTCCTTGTCCACTAAGCTAGCCTCCAGCTCGATTCGGTAATTGTTGATCTCCAACTTGAGAGTTTCTGTTTGCTTAATCATTTCCCCTTGCTGGGTAGTGTCCTTGAGAGATGCAATTGTGGACTCGAACTGCCTGTTTCTGTTCTTCTCGATTTCGAGATTGTCAAGCAGCTTGGCGCGCTCCTTGCGGTGCGCCTCGGCCTTCTTTGAAGCCTTCTCCTCCCACTCTTGCTGGGCGTCGTTTTCGGCCTCCACCTTGAGCGAGAGGGCCTCGTAGTCCTCCTCAAGCTCGTTGAGGCGGTGGTTCTTCTCGTCAAGCTCGGTCTGGAGCAAATCGGACTTGGCAATTAGCTCCTCGTTTGACTTCTCCAGCTCGCCGCGCTCAACTGAAAGCATCTCAAGCTCTGAGACGAGCTCGGTTTCGTTGTCCTCGAGCTCGGTAACGTGAGTTCGAAGGCGCTGGTTCTCCAGCTCGAGCTGGTACTGCTGCCCAGACCCATCTTTTTGCTGCCTCTTGGCCTGGTCAGATTCTTTCGAGAGGTTGGAGAATTTGGCCTTTTGCTGGTTGAGAAGTTTCTTTTGGGATTCGTTCTGGGGTGGGT
>BRYC01000183.1:57263-70220 GCA_030267985.1 Parmales sp. scaly parma | reverse complement strand
CCAAACTTCCTTTTCGTAGATATGATTTCAAACAAATTTCATAAATGGTTCAAACAAGGTGACTTGATAGCAGCTCACCGTGCTCTGTACGCAGTTCTTGGCGCTCTTGACCAGAGGGAGAGGCTCGCTCAGATGGCTGGGCGTGACAAGCATGGTCGGACGCCTCTTGCTGTTATCGTTGGAAATGCGCAGAAACATTCACATATTCTCTCTGATTGTGCATTGTGGATTGTGCTCTACAATTTTGAGGCCCTCGCCACACGAGACAATAAAGGAGATACTCCCCTCGACATTGCCAGTAGGAGTGGAGCATGTGCTGAGATCATCAGCTTGCTCTCCCTCACTCCCGAGGAAGCTCGTTCGTTGGGTGAGAAGGGGATGCGCCGCTTGTACGCACCAGTGGCTCATTGGTGCGATGAGATGATTGGGTGGATCAGATCACGATCGTATGCAGACTGCCACAAGTTCATCGATGAGCACGATGACGAGTTGGTGCGTGAAGTGCTCAAATACGACAATTCTGAACTTCTTCTACGTGTTGCTTGCGAGAGCAAGATATACAGCGACTCCCTCGTGTTTCTTGCTCTTCGAATGATCCATCGGCACCCACCTTCCCTTACTGGTACTAATTTAAAGGAAGAAACCCCCAGTTTCCTTGCCGAGCACCCCCAATTCAATGCGTGCAAAGAGATCCGAAACGTCCTCCGGCTCACCCCCACGTTCATCTCCCGCACCCCCTTCCCTACCCTCCTCCTCCAATCCCTCCCCACCAAGCACAACGAGATCTACGGCCCCTACAACACTGTCTGCCAGTTCATCAAGCACATGAAGTACGACAAGGCTGAGCTGGTTGAAATTGAGGCCGTCCTGAAGCCGACCCGCCAGTGCGTCGTCTGCAAGACTTCCACGACAAAAGCGTGCGGAAAGTGCCAAACCAGCTACTTCTGCAGCGCCGAATGCCTGAAATCTGCGTGGAAGAAGCACAAGAAGACGTGCAAGGCGCCGACGGGGGTGGCGGCGAATGAGGCAGAATTGAGGGTTTTGCACAAGGGCATGGCCCTCCTGAATATG
The DNA here is from genome assembly GCA_030267985.1 of Parmales sp. scaly parma. Lineage (NCBI taxonomy): Eukaryota > Bolidophyceae > Parmales > Parmales sp. scaly parma. Next base: position 69,149 of record BRYC01000183.1, on the reverse strand, counting down.
TGCATACAGAGGTCTGGGGCTGGGGATGGGCCAACGAGTGTGGTGGTGGAGTTCCTGTTGCCCGGTCCAGGCTAAATTGAATAAACACAAGGGTTTCGTTTTCAAATACTTCTCAAAATTTTCTTCTGTTCAAAAATTTCTTCAGTTCCTAGATTTTGATTTCCACCTGGTCGGGGTGATTTGGATTGGGAGGTGGGCTGGGGAAAGGAAGGAGAGGATCTCGGAGGTGACGTTGTAGCCGCCGTCGTGCACGCACTCGCCGAGAAGTCTAATGGTGTTGGCGTGGGTTGAGATGTTTTCGTTTGGCTCCAAAAACGACACAAATTCCCACTTGTAGACGATGTGGAGGATGAGGTTTAGAATGGGGGTCAGGCATGTGCGGGTGTACTCTCGGAAGGGGGTGATTCTAACTGTGTTGTCTTCGTTGGCCGAAACAATGAAATTGGAATCGGCCGTGATGGTGATCTGTCTGATGTGGAATTCCTGCTCGAACGTGTGCTTGAGCTCGAGCGTCTCAGCATCCCAGATCTTCATCGTTTGGTCGTTACCGGCACTCACAAGAACACGCCCGTTGGGGGAGTACGAGACGCTATTGACGCCATTGGTGTGAGCCTCGTCGATGCTCTTCACCAAGCTTCCATCGGCAGGGTTCCAAAATTTGATGGAATGATCCCAACTTCCCGAGCAAAGGATTTTACAGTCGGGAGAGAACGAGAGGGACTTGACCCAGCCGGTGTGGCCCTCCAACGTGTGCGCTAAGATGGCACTTCCCTCGTTGAAGCTGTAGGTCTTGATGAGCCTGTCGCTGCTTCCAGTAGCCAGCTGCTTGCCGTCGGGGGAGAAGCACACTGCCCAAATAGTATCCGTTTGATCCTCAAGCACTTGCACGCTCGCCCACTCGCCACCCTCCCCCGGCTCCGACCAAATCATCACCTTCCCATCTATATCACCAGAAGCAAAGTGGGAGCCTGATGGAGAGACGGTGACGCTATAAACATAATCACCGTGCCCCTCCAAGGTCTGGACCAACTCAAAAGAATTGCTTAGTACCTTTAAGTTGTTTCCCCAATCCGCCCCACAAGCCACAAGTCCCGAGCCATTCGGAAGATAGCAAAGACCAAAGACACCCCCTCCAGCAAAAACATTGTCAGCTTGAAATTCTATGCTGTTGGAGCTTTTCGAGTGGATGATGATAGACCCTCTATCACTACCCGATGCCACATGACTGTTACTCCGCGATAACGCCACGCAACGTACAACACCATTATGCCCGTGGAAGAGTTGTTCATCCATCTTCACAAACTTAATTGAGATGGTGGGACGAAGGCTGAGGGGTGTATTTCTGGGCTAGTGGGAGAAAAAAGAAACAAGAAACAAGAAACAAGAAAGGGTCGAAGAGCAAGTTGGTGTATTCATTGAGGAGTTGGTAAAAGTCCAAAATTCCAAATTTAATAATTTATAATTTTTATTGAAAAGTTCACTACTGCGCTATGGCTTCAGAGTGGAGGTCCAAGCGCCGGAAGCGGTCCCGTTCGACGGACGAGAGCTCGTCCTCCGATTGGGGTCAAGCAGTCACAGCGATGGAGGAAGACGATCAAGCAAATTTCTCCTCCTCCTCCCCCAGCCACCAGCCGCAACAACCACAGCCTTCCCTCGCCCAGCGGATCAAGCTAGCCGCCCGGGAAGAGGAGCTCGCGTACCTGAAGCGAGGGGCCAGGCACACAGCGAATGTGGAGCAGCAGCAGCAGGAGCAGCAAACCCAGGAGCAGCAACAGCAACAGCAACAAATAGATTCCAATTCCCACGATCCCAGCGCGGTGGAGTCCCTACTGGACCGCGCCGCTTCTCTGGCCGCAGCCAACAACCTCCTGTCCGACAGTGAGAAGCGCGTGAACGTTCAGCTGACGCAAGAGGAGCGGATCCTAAAAGAAGCCAGCCACGTTTCGTCCACGGCGCTGACGTCCGTCAGCGAGGCAGCGTCCGGGATCGTGTACACCGAGAGCATGCCGAGCAGCTGGACGGCGCCACAATCCATACTTTTGGAGGGGGAGGAGGGTTGGGACGCCACCAGATCCAAGTGGCACATCATCGTTGAGGGGGACACCATCCCCCCGCCGATCAGGTCCTTCGAGGGGATGAAGTTTCCGAAGCCGATTGTGGAGTATTTGCGGGGTAGGGGGATTCTTCGGCCGACGCCCATTCAGATGCAGGGGCTTCCTGTGGCGCTCGCTGGGAGGGACATGGTCGGGATTGCCTTTACGGGGAGCGGGAAGACGGTTAGCTTTACGCTGCCGATGGTTATGATTGCGATTGAGGAGGAGGTGAGCGAGCGATGCGATGCGATGCGAGTTAGTCACTTGTCACAACAAGTGTATGGCCACTCCTAACCCACTCTCTCGCACCTCCTTCGCTCGTTTCGCAGCTCCGACAACCAATCATCCCCGGCGAAGGCCCCACGGGCCTCTGCCTCGCCCCCTCCCGCGAGCTCGCTCGGCAAACCTTTGAGGTTCTCGAGGTGAGCGAGCGAAATACCGCGAGCGAGCCTTTGTGACTACTGAACTAACCTACTCTCTCCATCGTTTTAAACAGGGTTTTTGCAAGTGCGTTCGCGACTCCGGAGGGTGCCAGATCCGGACGGTTCTGCTCATCGGGGGGGAGGACAAAAGGGGCCAGATGCAGCCCTTCTTGGAGACGGGGGTGCACTGCGTCGTGGCGACTCCTGGCCGGCTGCGCGACTTTCTCAAGCAGAAGAAGGTCAATTTGGACAACTGCCGCTACATCTGCCTGGACGAGGCCGACCGAATGCTCGACATGGGCTTCGACGAGGAGGTGGGCGAAATAATGAACTACTTCAAGTACCAGAAGCAAACGCTGCTCTTCTCAGCCACCTTCCCGAAGAAGTTCCAGGACTTCGCGAAGGACACCCTAGTACGGCCCGTCGTTGTCAACGTGGGCAGGGCCGGAGCGGCAAATTTGGACGTTATTCAGGAGGTCGAGTACGTCAAGCAGGAGGCCAAGATAGTCTACCTGCTCGAGTGCTTGCAAAAAACGGCTCCGCCCGTGTGCATCTTTTGCGAGAAGAAGGTGAGTGAGCGAAGCGAAGCGAAGCGAAGCGAAGCGTGCCTTTGCAGACGGCTACATCCACTACTAAACTTAATAACAATTTTAATTATTCCACTCAATTTACTTCGCACCTTGTTCGCTCGGTGCAGGGCGACGTCGACGATATCCACGAGTACTTGCTGCTCAAGGGGGTCGCCGCGGTGTCGATCCACGGAGGAAAGGCCCAGGACGAGCGTAACGAGAGCATCACGAGATTCAAGATGGAGAGCGGCGGGCAGGCAGCCGACGTGCTGGTTGCCACCGATATTGCAGCGAAAGGATTGGACTTCCCTGATATTCAGCACGTCATTAACTTTGACATGCCCAACGAGATTGAAAACTACGTCCACAGAATTGGCCGCACAGGACGGTGCGGAAAAACTGGAGTTGCCACAACATTCATCAATAAAAACTGCGAAGGTGAGCGAGCGATGATAGACAAGACTCCTACATCCACTCCTACATCCACACTGAACTAAACATAATATTATTATTCCAATGCTATTCGTATTCGATTCGCATTCGCATTGCATTCGTTTGGTCCCGCTCGGTGCAGAATCAACGCTCCTAGATTTGAAACACCTGCTTATGGAGGCCAAGCAGCGGGTTCCTCCCGTGCTACTGATCATGGACGATCCGACCGACGACGATATCAGGGACATTAACGGCGTCAAGGGGTGCAGCTTCTGCGGTGGACTGGGGCACAGGATCACGGACTGCCCCAAGTTGGAGAAGGACGCGAGGAGGGTTGCGGGTGGAAAGAAGGACAGCCTCAAGGCTGGGGACGGCTACGGTGGCGATTGGTGAAAAAACAAGATAAAAAAAGGTTCCTTTTTTTGTGTTTTTACTGAAAAATGTTCTGCTCCTCGATCATTGCCTCCGTCGCTCTACGGCGTTGGATGATCAGCTTCCTCTGCTCATTTTCCTCCAGACTCCGGGGGAAAGGTGGAAACAACAATTCGCAATCGCGGCAACGGACTGAACTTGGTGCTGCCGTATTTTGGTTCGAGGAGAAATTGTTGAGAGGTTGCGTTACGAGGCAAGTTGTACATCTATGTGGAGAGTTGTTGGAGTTCGTTTGGGTGTTGAGGTGGTGAACGAGGGCTTGGATGCAGTGACGGTTGTTGTCCTCCAGAACTGATTGGTGAAGTTTTGTGAATGATGAACGACCGTGAACAGTGTTGCAAGAGGCGCAAGTCAATAAATTGGCATTGGAGTCGAAGAAGGATGGGTTACGGACGAGGGGTTGGGGTTGGTGTTGGGGCTGGGATTCGGGCTGGGATTGAGGTTGGGGTTGGTATTTGAGTAAGGATTGGGATTCTTGAAGGTATGAAGACTTATACCCTCCAGTTGAGGGGGTGGATTGTAGGACGTCGTGAAAGTTGCGACAACCAATGCCAAATTTACAGGAGCCCCTCTTAGCATATTTGCACAACACCTGTTTGTCAGGCATGTGGGGGCTGAGGTTATTGGTTAATGGAGTGTCGTGTGTCCCACGATCACGATCGTTGACGTTGACATTATGACCACCCGAAGCTGAAGATTGATGCATTAACTGTTTGGGCTTGTTTGAGAGTTCACGTGGGATAGTGGAGGCAAAATTTATAACAAAATCTCCATCATTGACACATTGATGTAGTTCAACCATTGCTCACAGCTTGCGAACTTCGATCCTATCCTATATTCACCCACTAGCCCAGAAATACACCCCTCAGCCCTCGTCCCACCTCCCTCGTCATCTAAATTTAGTCTGTGAAGATGGACGAACAGCTCCTCCACGGGCATAATAGTGCTGTAAATTGCGTGGCGTTGCGGAGTAACGGGCATGTGGCATCGGGTAGTGATAGAGGGTCTATCATCATCCACTCGACCAGCTCCAACTAGGTAGAATATCGAGCTGACAATGTTTTTGTTGGAGGTGTCTCTGGTCTTTGCTATCTTCCGAATGGCTCACTTGTGGCTTGTGGCGATGATGAAGGGGAAGGGGAAGGGGGCCCCACCTTGAAGATATTCAGCCCTTCCCTCGAGTTGGTCCAAACCTTGGATGGAAATGAATTGGATGTGAATTGCGTCACTGTCTCTCCATCAGGCTCCCACTTTGCTTCTGGTGGATATTGGGGGGTGATGATTTGGTCGGGGTCGGGGGAGGGTGGCGAGTGGGCGAGAGTGCAAGAGCTTGAGGATCACACGGAACACATTTTGGCAGTGTGCTTCTCCCCCGACGGCAAGCAGCTGGCTTCTGGAGGTTGGGACTTTGCCATCAATGTCTACAGCTTCAACGAGGGAAGTGCCATCTTAGCGCACACGTTGCAGGGCCAAATCGGCTGGGACATGTCCCTCTCGTTCTCTCCCGACTGCAAACTCCTTTGCTCCTCCGGAAGTGACGATGAATCCATCAAATTTTGGAACCCTGCCGATGGAAGCTTGGTGAAGAGCATCGACCAGGCTCACACCAAATTCGGCGTCCGTAGCGTCTCATACTCCCCCAACGGGCGTGTTCTTGTTAGTACCGGTTACAAAACGATGAAGATCTGGGATGCTGAGACTTTCGAGCTCAAGCACACGTTCGAGCAGGAATTCATTACCTGGCAGCTCACCATCACGGCCGATTCCAATTTCATTGTCTCGGGCAACAACGACCACACGGTTAGAATCATCCCCTGCCGAGAGTACCACCTCACGGGCCTCACCCCCATCCTCAACCTGATTCTCCACATCGTCTACTAGTGGGAATTTGTGTCGTTTTTGGAGCCAAACGAAAACATCTCAACCCACGCCAACACCATTAGACTTCTCGGCGAGTGCGTGCACGATGGCGGCTACAACGTCACCTCCGAGATCCTCTCCTTCCTTTCCCCAGCCCACCTCCCAATCCAAATCACCCCGACCAGGTGGAAATCAAAATCTAGGAACTGAAGATATTTTTGAACTGAAGAAAATTTTGTAAAAATTAGAAGTATTTGAAAACGAAACCCTTGTGTTTATTCAATTTAGCCTGGACCAGGCAACAGGAACTCCACCACCACACTCGTTGGCCCATCCCCAGCCCCAGACCTCTGTATGCACATATTCAGGAGAGTCATGCCCTTGTGGAGGGTTCGGAGCTCGGCCACGGTGGCGGGAGGGGTGGTCGGGGCTTTACACGTCATCTTGTGCTTCTTCTTCCACGCAGACTTCTGGCACTCGGTGGAGCAGTAGAACGTGTTCTTGCACCGTGCGCAAGGTTTGGCGGGGAGGGAGCTGCAGACGTCGCACTTGCGAGCCGGTTTCAGCACGCCCTCAATTTCGACCAGCTCAGCCTTGTCGTACTTCATGTGCTTGATGAACTGGCAGACAGTGTTGTAGGGGCCGTAGATCTCGTGGTGTTTGGTGGGGAGGGATCGGAGGAGGAGTGTGGGGAAGGGGGTGGCGGTGATGTACTTGGGGGTGAACCGGAGGACTTTTCGGATCTCTTTGCACGCATTGAATTGGGGGTGCTCGGCAAGGAAACTGGGGGTTTCTTCCTTTAAATTAGTACCAGTAAGGGAAGGTGGGTGCCGATGGATCATTCGAAGAGCAAGAAACACGAGGGAGTCGCTGTATACCTGGCTATATGCAGCAATGGCTCGAAGAAGTTCAGAATTGATGAATTTGAGCACTTCACGCACCAACTCGTCATCGTGCTCGTTGATGAACTTGTGACAGTCTGCATACAATCGTGATTTGATCCACCCAATCATCTCATTCCTCCAATAACACACTGGTGCGTACAAGCGGGCCATCTCCTCACCACCCAACGAACGAGCTTCCTCGGGAGTGATGGAGAGCAAGCTAATGATCTCAGCACAGGCTTCACTCCTACAGGCAATGTCGAGGGGAGTTTTGCCTTCCTTGTCTCGTGTGGTGAGGGCCTGTAGATTGTAGCAAATCGACTCAACGCCCACCATGGCAAGAGCATGTGTGTGTGTCTGAGCTTTCGCTGCCATCCAATGATGTGGCAGTCGTCCATGCTCATCTCTCTCCTTGTACTTTCTCGCGAGCAAATCTATGTCCCGACCTGGTTGATACATGGCTCTATGGACCGCGGGCCAATCACACTTCTTGAGCAACTTGTGGTGCTCATTGGAAGGCATAAGGATATTGCCTTCGTGAAAATATCTCAAATCTGAAGGTGAAAATTGCTGGGGCAAGGTAGGAGAATTTGGTTAGAATGGTGAGTGGGTGTTTGGGGCGGGCTTAAATGTGGGCAAAATTTCCAATAATTATATGATCCATCACGTGTCCATATGTCCATGCCCACAAGAATAAAGTGATAAGTGATATGAAAGCGTACTCAATTTAACTGGTTTTCCTCGCTTCCATTCAATACCCCTCCCCCACCCCGATTAAGTCTGAATTTGAATTCAGTTTCATGTCTTCTTCGAGTGGAAACTACATTGTGTGCTCCAACTGCTTCGCTATCCCTCCAACCACACCGCTTAGATGTTCTCGTTGTACCTCAGTAGATTCCTATTGCTCCAAGAAGTGCTTCTCTCGTCACTTCAAACACCTTCACAAATCCCTCTGTACCCCCAAACCTTCCCCCAACTCTAATGCCATCACTTCGCCCTCCTCCTCCCCCCGGCTCACAATTGCCCTCGCGCCCATACCCCCCTCAACCAAAATCACTGCCTCCCCGAATTCCTCCCTCCCCCTCGTCCCCCCCGTGCTTCTGTCCAGCACCACCGCCTGTTCGTGGTGCTTTGCCTCGGACACGGTCACCAAGCTCTTCCCCCCTACCCCTACCCCTTCCCTCCACAAGTATTGCTCTGCGAAGTGCCAGCGTTCTGATTTCTTCGGGGCGTTTGAAAACTTTATCCATAACAGCACCATGAAGCAAAATAAATCCACCCCCCGTCCCCCCCCCACCCTCCTCCTAGCCAACCGTCTCCTCAGCGCTCTGATTATTAAGGAGCTCCCGAGCAGTGGTGGCGGTCCTTCCCCTCCTTCCCCCCTCCAAGTAGAATTTGACAGCATGGAGGCGAATCTCGATGCGGTGCGATCGACTGACACCACTTCACTCCAGCACAAAGCGAACGATCTGGAGAGTTACCACCGCCAGTTCTGGTCAGTGATCAGGATGTTTCGCGGTGTGAGCGAGCCATCAGCTCCCCACCAGCATCTCATCGACTTTGCAAAATCTTGCTTGACCGTCCTCCCTCCTGCGACTGCTCCTGCCGCCCTAAATCCAAACCTTGACCTCAACCTCAACAGCATCAACACCCTGGCGATTTTAAAAATTTATGCCAACGCAGCGACGATCTGCGATGCTTCAGGTGAGAGCGGAGCGTAGCGAGCCGCGAGCGTAGCGAGCCGCGAGCGTAGCGAGCCGCGAGCGTAGCGAGCCTGCAACAACCATACTCTAGCTGGTGTTTTTGAGGAGTAGAATTATTTGATTTGTGTCGGGGGAGACTTTCCGAAACCCCCCTCGGCTGCTGGATGCAGCTCCCTCGCTACGCTCGCTCGCGGAATTACTGAACTAACCGGCGCAGGCAACAAACTTGGCGTTGGCCTCTTCTCCCAGCTGTCTGGGGTGAATCACAGCTGCTCCCCGAACGGCCACCAGAGCTTTGTCACCGGGCGGAACAATAGAATGCCTTCGCTGAACATATTTTCAACCAGGCGAATAAACGCCAACGAGGAGGTCACCGTTGCCTACTGCGACCTCGGTGCTCCAACAGATGTGAGACAAAAGGAGCTGCTGGGCACGTACTTCTTCAACTGCAACTGCTCAAAGTGCCAACTACCCGTCGATTCAACCTACCTTTCAACATACAACAAGTGCGTCGAGAACGAGAGCAAGGTTTTGAACCTCATCGACACTGGGAAATATTTGTCTTGCCTGCCCATCCTGCGAGCTATGACTCCATCCGTTGAGACGGTTTGGGGCAGGCACAGCACCCAGTGGGGCTTGCATTTATTGAAAATCGTCAAGATTTCATTGCTGCAAGAGGAGGGCGAGTTCAACCAAGAAGAGATTCAAAACTTTATCGTCGAGGCGAAGGGAATTTTCGAGAAGTTATTTGGCCCTGGCAACGAAATAGAAATCATGATTAGAGAAAACTATGCCATTTGATCTATAGACTTTGTATTTTTTATGACACCCTCCTCAGCCTTACGTAGTGATTACCGCTATCCCACCCACTCTCCAACACCTCGAGCCCTTCTACCTGCGTGGCAAGTTCCGCCAGCTCCCCCTCCTTGTATACGTGGCAATACCTATCAAAATTAACCAACCCGTTCTTCGCATCGTACTCCGCCCCCTCGTAAACCTCCCCCGCGTCCTCCTTCCCCACCCCGCCCTCCCCCCCCAACCGATCCAAGTACCTCGGCTGAGCCTTGAACGGCACGTGAAGGTCTTGGCTGTGAAACTGCGGTTTGTTTAAATGAAATGAAATGAAATGAAATAGTTGAGTAGGGCAGATTGGAAGGTGGATGTGGATGTGGATGTGGATTCGCTCAATCAACTCAACTCAACTCAACTCACCTGACGCTTACTATCCTTCTCCTGCTCCATCGCCCACGCCTGAACGTCAATGGTCCCCCCAACCTTCACGATCCTCCTTAGCTCCTCAAAGCACCCAACCCTCCGTTTCACCGTGGATATATGGTGAAGAACGGCAATACATATAGCCGCATCGAAAACCCCCGCCCGGAGGCAAATGTTCAAGATATCACTTCCGGCAACTTCCACCCGCTTACTCGCCCCGGACTTATCAAACTCAACCTGCCTCTGATCCCGCCCCCCCCCGGTCCCCCCAACGGTCTTCTTCAGGAGCTCCATCGAAATATCCGTCCCGATGCACACGTGCCCCAAGTGGTGGCTCGCGGCGAAGTACTTTCCGTCGCCGCAGCCAACGTCGGCAATCAGCGATCCGGGGGGCAGGCTCGAGAGGAAGGTCGTGCAGCGGGGCCAGAGGATTCCGCGCTTCCCGCGGGTGTGGTGCCCTGGCGTGTGCGTGTGCGTGGGTGCGTGGGTGGGTGGTGGGTGGTGGGTGGTGGGTGGCGTGTGGCCCGTGGGGGCGTGGGGGGCGTGGGAAGAAGAAAAGGAAGAAGAAAAGGAAGAAGAAGAAGAAGAAGTGTTGGTAGACTGTTGATGAAAGGACGAATGCGCGGACAGGCGCGACGACTTGGCGGCTGTTCGTTCACTCACACTGCTCAGCAATCGCGTCGTAGACCTTATGAACATGCATAATCTCCTCCTCGGGCGTCCTATTCTTATTCTCGTTCTCATTCTCGTTCTCCTCGTTGTCCTTTCCCTCGCCGCCGAGCTTGTCCTCCTTGTCCTCCTTGTCCCCCTTAACAATATTCCTCGCCCTCACACTCTCCACGACCTTCCCTCCTCCGGGATTGACGGGATTAACCGTCCTGAGCGGAAAAACCCCACTCTCGAGCACCTTCATCGGCGTCGGCGTCGTTCCCTTTCCCTTTCCTGTTCCCATTCCCTTTCCCTTTCCCTCGTCCAGCTCAATGGCAGTCCTAAACGTGACGCTCACCCTCCTCCCCCTCGGCCTAACGACCCCCCCGATAAGGTCAGTCCGCCGGGACGAGATCGAGTGCTCCCACCCATACCTGCTCTCCCCCGCCATGACGACCAGCCCCCTCCTCTGCAGATCGACGAACTTCCGACGGCCGGTGTACCCCCCCTTAGCCTTAGCCTTGGCCTCATCCTTAGCCTTAGCCTCGTCCTTAGCCTCACCCTTAGCCTCACCCTTAGCCTTAGCCCCCTCGGCCTCCGCCTCGGCCTCCGCCTCGGCCTCCGCCTCCCCAACATCCCCATCCCCAACCTCCCTGAACTCCATAACTGTGCTTGACCCTAGCGTCAAACTCGCGATCCCGTCGCCGAACGCGCTCGGGGTGTCCACGTGGGAGCCGATGCCGACCCCCGGGGGGTACTCGTTTACGGTGACCTGGTTGACCGTTGAGAGGCCAGGGAGGGTTCGGACGAGGGAGAGGACTGAGGCGAAGGAGTGCCAGCAGGGGAGGAGGAGGGGTGATGATGATGATGGTGATGGTGATGGTGATGGTGATGGTGGTGGTGGTGGTGATAGTGTTGCTGGCGATGATCCATCATCGGAAGATGAAGATGAAGATGAAGATGAAGATGAAGATGAAGATGATCCATCATCATCTTCATCGGAAGGACTGACCATCGGACTGACCATCAGACTGACCAACGGACTGCAATTCCCATCGTTATTTTTATTATTTTTATTATTGTTGTTATTGTTATCGTAATCGTTGTAATCGTAATTGTAACTGTAATTTCTGTCGTCCTTCGGCAGCCTCGGGCACAGTCCCTCCTCCCCCCTGAGAACGTCGCTCGTCCTGTAGTCGAACACGTACCCGTAGTGCTGCACCCTCCTCCTGACCTCCCCCCCGGACCTTCGCTCCTGAACGGCCCAGGACACCTCGGGGGAACCGCCGAGGAGAAGCAGGAGGGAGGACTCGACGGAGGGGGACACGAACGAAGGGTACAGAACCAGGGAGGGGAGAGGGACGGAACGAGTTGACAGGACGTCGGGGGGGAGGGCCGGAGACTTTGATGGAGACTTTGACGGAGACGGAGACTTTGACTTTGACCCCGGGTCGGTGTCGGTGTCGGTGGCATTATTGACCCCCACCCGCCGCCCCCCACCCAATCCCCTGGCCAGACGGACGCTTTCGAGAATAACCTTCACCTTGACCTCTCCCTTGCCCTCCCCCTTGCCCTTGCCCTTGCCCTTCCCCTCGCTCCCTTCCCCTCCGATAACAATCCCCCCCCCC
>BRYC01000183.1:0-41804 GCA_030267985.1 Parmales sp. scaly parma | reverse complement strand
GGGGGGGGGGGGGGGGGGGGATTCACCTTCACCTCCCCCTCCTCCTCCTCCTCCTCCACCTCCGGCTTCCTTCCTCCCCCGGTGGTGATTCTCTTGCCTTTGGTCCTGCCTTTGGTCCTGCCGTTGGTCCTCTTGTCTTTGGTCCTGCTTATTGTGTCCCCGGCCGTGTCCCCTGCCGCCTCCCTTTCTCGGCTGCCTCTCGAACTTAACCTGCTGCTGCTGCTGCGGTCGAGGCGAGGGCGAGGGGGAGGGGGAAACCCCAAGCGAGGAGGGCTTCTTTCGGGGGAAGGGAAGGTAGTTCGTCGCCGAGACCAGGTGCTGGGGCCGGGGCGTTGTGACGAGCTGGACCTGGGATTTGCGGTGAGCGGGCGGCATTTCTTTTTTTGGGGTTCTTTTTATTGGGGGGGAGGGGGGCGAAGGAGATGTTTCTGAAATTTAATGGGCGGTCGAGTGCTTAGGGTGGTGAATTGTGGGCTGGTTAGTCTAAGTGGGTCAACAAAGTAAGTAAATAGGTTGGTAGCTGATGATTTCCTCGAAAATATGGCGCGCCCAAGAGCAAATTTAAAAAAGCAAAAAAGATTTTTTTTCTGTTTCTGATTTTCACATCAAAGACAAAACGCGCGTTTTGATGCTGATGCTGATGCTGATGCTGTGTATGATTTGTTTTTGCACCAGCTACAGCTACAGCTACAGCTACAGCTACAGCTACAGCTACAGCTACAGCTACAGCTACAGCTATCGTCGTCGTTGTATTCCCACCTCATCGAAATCAACATCAAAATCAAGCCTACTCTCAGCCACTCCATTCCAAAACCCGGGCCCCTTTGGTTTCATGGAGGAAGCCATGTCAAAATCAGGCATGCTCCCCTCCCCCGAAGACGAAAGCAAGCAAATCTACTTTGGAGTTCTAACGAAGCCCTCTTCAGCCAAACTGTCCCCCGAAGTAGCTGCGAACCTCCGAGCCTCTGCAGCATCAACCCTGACGAACATTGACCAGCCCGAGCGGGACCGGCGAACTTCCGCCGGCACCGCCTCCCTGTTTTTGGCCGCCGTCCTCTCGACGGTCCTCCTCGGGAACGACAGCGAGGACGGCCTGATCCCCCACCTCTTCCACTTCGTCGCGTCGCTCCCGCTGTTCCTCGCCGGGTACAGTTTTAGAGAATCGGGCAAGGCGGGACTCTGAAACATTGCCCAGGCGGGAGTCTGGGACGTTGCGGGAAGTTTGGAGACGGTCGAGGATGGAGATTTGGCAAAGGCTTTGGTGAGGAAAGTTAATAGCTTCAACGTTAGGGTTGGTGTCACTGGATATGCTGCGCTTATTGGTTTCTGGATTCTTCCGGGGTATGTTGAAGCGAGTAGTTTGGCTGTTTTGTGGACTTTTGTTGGGCTGTATGTTGTAGGAAAGACTATGACAGAGAAGTGATGAAGACAAGGGAACTTATATAGACTTTAATGACGTCTCGCGTAGGGAGGGGGGCCTCCCCTCGCAGGGACCGAGAAAGAAAAATAATCTTACAAAATTCAAACTGAGTGAGTGAGTTAGTTTGCTATTTAGAAGAGCTGAGGGCCAAGTTTTGAAGGATTTCTATTTTAGACAATTATGAAGGCCTTCGCCAGTCGTCCCAGTAGATGCTTCACGGAGAATCCAAGTTCTTCCAACATCCTTCGTTTGAACTTCGTTCGGCTGTTTTCGAAGCCAGGCGCATCTTTTTCTGCTTAGTTGGGGTTGTTCAGGTTACGGCCCAGATCAGGGGTCGTGTGCACTTCAACGCTTCGCTCACAGCTCGCTTCGCTATAAGACTACTAAACTAACTTTATATCCACTCAAATGCGCCTCGCATCAAAACGAAAAAACAGCGAAGCAAACGCAAATGCAAACGCAAATGCAAACGCCAACGCCAACGTTAATGTAACCGTCTGTAGCCATATTTCACGCACTTCATCAAAGGCTCGCTCGCTTCGCTCGCTCTTCTCCATCGTGAAAAAGGACCTTGCCGACTCGCAGAGCGTTCTCGGCCTTTCTACTTCGCACCTGCTCCAATCTCCGCTGCTCCCCTCCGAAGCACGAACCCGACATTAGCGCGGCAAAGAGGAAGCTCAAAAAATTGTGGCCAGCCACAACAGCACCACCAAGAAAACCGCCTCCCGCATAGGTAGACAACGTGCCCTGGTAGTTGTTCTCGTGGATCCAGCACGTGGCAGGAGGGAGGTTGGACTTGGTGTATTCGCGACGAAGGAAATTGAATGTACGCTCTGTGTTGGTGCCAATCATGATCGATGTGCGAAACTTTGATGGGACGCCCTTTATACAGTAAAGCCGAGTAGAATCCGGTTGCTCACAGTGTTGATTGAGGAGGTAAGTGTGGTGAGAACTGCGATTGGAGTTGGGATTGGGGATTGGCTAGTTATAATAGTGGTGTAGCTGGGTGGAGTGATACATGGATCCTCGTGTCGCCGAGAAGAAGTGGGAGAATGTGTTGGCAAAACACAGCTACGCGGCCGTGCAAAACGAGGCTATGATATGGATGGCATGACATGCGGAGTAAGTCATGTGGACAAATTAGATCAATTCCACCCTTGCAAAATTCTCCTTCGTTCCCCCCCATCTTTAAGGCGTATTAGAGTCCTCTCAAATCCCATGTCAAAGGTCACTGCCAGTCAGAATCAGAATCAGAAACAGGAACAGGAACATTACGTGTTCGAATACCCTCAAGATACCTCTCTCCTCCCAACTCTAGGCGTAACCTGTTGGTTGGGCATCAATGGCCTGCTAGTCTACATCATCACATTCCTACTCTTTCCCTTCTCCTATACCCCGTCCCTCACCAGCCTTCTCCCCTTCGACCCCACAACCCTAAAAACTTCCATACTCATTACAGCCCTCACGCTGTCCCTCCTTCCCCTCCCGAAGGACGCTTCCCAGCACAAGCTCGGCTACAAATTTGGTGACATGCTGATGCGCTGCGCCGCGTCTTATTTCTCCCTAAAAATCACGTGTGAGAACCCTCAGTCTCTTTCCACCATAGCCCAAACTTCAACCTCTGGCGTGATTTTCGCCATGGAACCTCACGATATCCTTCCCTTCCCCCTGTTCGCCTTCAACGATGGCCTATCCTGCATCCCCCACGTGAAGAATGCGTACGGTCTCATGACCTCCGCAATTTTCAACATTCCCCTTCTCCGACACATCTACACTTACACCCGTGGTCACCCCGTAGACAAGAAAACGTTCCAATCCCACCTCAAGTCCAACCACAACGTTGTCTTTGTCCCCGGAGGTGTAAACGAGGTGTTCGAAATCAATCCCGACAAACCGGACGAAATAATTCTCTATCTGAACAAGCGTAAAGGTTTCGTCAAGCTGGCGCTCGAGCAAGGAACCCCAATCGTCCCCTGTTTCGCGTTCGGGCTCTCAGGAACGTATGACTTCGTCCTCCCGAAGTTCATCTACAAGCACAAATTCGTGATCAAGCTGTCGAAGCTGCTTGGCTTCCTCCCAATCTACTTCTCCGGGCGTTGGGGCGTCCCCTTCGGCATCCCCCACCCAAACCAGATCAACTTAGTCATTGGGACGCCAATTTCCACCCTCGCTGAGAAGGGAAAGGTCGATCAGGAGACCATCGATAAAGTGCATTCGAAATTTCTTGCCGAATTAACGGCCTTGTTCCAGAGACACAAAAAATCAACCGGAAACGAGCACAAAACAATCGTAATAATATGATCCGATAAGTTTTAACCCGTTAGGCATTTTAAATGACGGGATTTGATGAAGAATATTCAGTCATTTAAAATGCCTACGGGTAAAAACATTCTAATTTACTCCTTCCTCCTCCTCCTCTCCCCCAGGCAACAATCGCCCAGGTATTCGCACGATCAGCTCTTCCGTTAACCACCCTGGCCGGCCAGTTGAGTGCCAGTCGTTCCATTTCTCGCCCAACCACTCCTTGATCTCATCTTGATAATGAGCAAAGTAACTCGGGTGGTCGTCAAAAACCTGAATCATCACTTCGTCCTAGCGGGAATTTTCCCTTTGTCCACAATGTTCACCACGAACATGACTTCGCTCAAGTTCTGCGCGAGGGGGCGTGATAACCCACACTCCCCTTGTTTCGAGCTGAACAACGCCCAAGTTCTGTTCCTCCTCGCCGTCGTTGGTTGGATGCACGGAAGAATCAGAAGTCCGCGTGTGCAATTTTGCCACTTTTTTGGTCATTTTCTTTCGCCCCCTCCTCTCGCTGACGTGCTTGATCTCTGCTGGCTCGAAGGCCATGATTAGGGTTTTAGAGTCCTCTTCATTGTTATTGTTGTTTTTGCTGTTGTTCATTTTGCTCCACACAAATCTCATGTTAGTTTCTCTCGGTTGGAGGGGTGGCGGCATGGATCTTTGCACGACGAAGTGCTGGGTGCGGTGTTGGACGGGGGGGACGGTGGCGGTGGCGGTGTCTGTGGTGACGGGCTCGTACACTTCTCTGAGGGTTGCCGTCATTTTTCTGGTGCTCCTTCATTCTCAAATTGCTGCAGTAGAGCCACACAAAAGCGAGGGCTTGTTTGGCCGTGGTGTGAACTGTTGTGGAAGCTTTTCCCCACGCTGAGGGGTCTCCCTCCTTCATTTTCTTGAACTTTTTCACCCCAAAATCTATATTCCTACCTTGGCCGTCCCGCATTTTTTGCAGCCTCTTCCACAAGTCACCACGGATCGTTCCTGTTGACGTGGTTATTTTATCATTCCAGGTGAATGCCATGCTGCGCCGAGCGAAGCAAATTTAGGGAAAGTTTAGTTTAGTTTAGTTTAGTAGTGGCTCGTATTCCTCATCTTCCAAAAGACTCGCTTCGCTCGCTCACCTGCGGTTGATCAGATCAGTCTCTTCTTGGGATGCTGCTGAGGCTAAGCAAATGTTGCCGATGAATTCCAATCTCTGCAGCTCGTCGATCTCCTCGTCCCTTTCGAAATGCTCGTGGGCATGCCTAACCGAGTCAAGTAAGCCAGCTAAACTCATTCTCGCGACCAAGGTTGGAGCTTTGAGATCGAGCTTGACAGTGAGGGTGAACCTGCGCCGAGCCGAGCGAAGAAGTTTAGTTTAGTTTAGTAGTGGATGTAGCCGTCTTTAGCCATTTTCTCTTCCAAATGGCTCGCTCGCTCACCTCGTCTGGCTGTGGGGAAGACGCTCGAAGCGGTGCAGGGCCGAGAGTTCGCCCCTGACAATGCTCTTAATTTTATTTTGGTCTTTCTTGTTTTCAAAGTCGGGGTCGTTTTCTAGAACGGGGACGCTCGCAAGGATAAAAGTGTCAAAATCAAGAACCTCGAAGATGCTTCTCGACAGGTATCCCGCGAAGCCAGGGGAGGAGGAATTTTTTTACCGTGCGGGTGATTTTGTGGTGGTCGTTAACGTCTACTGAGTCCTTTGATTTAGTTTCACTCTGGACTGATCTGGATCTTGATTTTGTTTGTTGAAGCTGTGCTGAAGGAGAACTTCACACTGCACTACCCCGGTGCAAATTCCTATGCGCTCGCTCGCAATCGACTTCGGAAACGCAGGTCGGGGTCAATGAGGTGCCACTGCAGCGTTGGCAGAGGAGAGAGCGGACTGAAGTTTGTCGATGGCTTGAGTCTCCATTGAGTTGCATGAAGGTATTGGGGATGGAGATGGAGATGGAAATGAAGATGGAAATGGAAATGGAAATGGAAATGAAATCGAGACGACTTTTTGTAGGATGGGGAAGGTGTGAAGGTGCAAACACGCAAAGTTAACAAATTAAAAATTCAACACTTCAAAGTAAAAAGTTAAATTGCGAGTCCAAAAAGAAGACCACTCGCAAACCCTAAACACGCACACCTCCCCTAGATCAAAATTTAAACATGCCAAAACCAACCCTCAACCCAACGAGTTTCTCGCTTGCCTCTGCCGGCACAAAACCTCCAAGTCCACCAAAACAAATTGCATCCAATCCCCCCCCTTCTGCAGCCCATGACCACGACCACGACTCCCACCCAAAACCCACCCCTACCAACTTCCAGAAATACCTCGCTACCCACCCGGCGAAATCATTCATTTTCTTCTTCCTCCTGAACCTTTCCTCGGTCCTGCTGACCCTAGGACTTCAGCTCTCCGGTACTGCCGTCGTGATTTCCGGCGACAAGATCACCCAGATCGGGCTTGAGATCCCCCAGGACGTGTACCAGAAGCGGGCCAACGGCTACGAGGCGGCTCGTCAGGAGGCGGACTTCGGCCTCTCGGGGGTTAAGTGTCCGCGAAGCGAGGCGAACCGGGCGCCGTTGCAGATGATCCTGGAGGGGAGTGACAGTGCCAACGCTCCGGATGTACTGACCAAACCAAGCCTCGAAAAACTAGAGGCGATGGAGCAGCACTTTCTGCTTGAGGAGCAGTGGCCGTCGAAGTGCGCCCTCCTCTGGTCCGACCCCCAATCCTGTACAACGCCAGCAATCTACAACACCGCGGGGAACTCAGCTTGGATAGGGCCCAACGTCACCGACCCCCTTGGCTGCCTTCTCCCGACCTCCCCCGTTTCTTTCTTCCATAAGTATGGGGACCCGACCTTTTCCAATATTCCCCAGACGCTTGCCAGAATTCACGACCAGAGCCCCAATGATTGGTTCAAGCTGACAACGCTGCTGGACAAAGACTTCGACATAGACAATTTGCACAGCAGCATGCTCAAGACCATGGTGTACTACGGCACGCCGTTCAACAACTACACCTACTACATGAAGAAACCTACCAAAAACCCGGAGCACTACGAATACTACACCCAGGAGTTCATCACCGAGGAGCTCGCGGAGCTGCAAGAGTACTTCGAGGGGGGGGAGCTGATTGAGTACTTGGAGAAGAATTTTCAAGGTGCCTCTGGGCTTCGGGCGAGCTACAACTATGTCAACTACAATCCTATGCAGGCGCTGGTCCTTGAGGATATATCTAAAATTGTCGTGAGCATCTGCTTCGTCTTTCTATACATGTGGTATTCGACCGAAACTTTCTTCATCGCCTCGATGGGAATGTTCCAGATTTTCACCTCCTTCACTTCAGCGAACCTAATCTACCGGTTCCTCTGGCCCTCCTCGGACGGCTTCGGCTACGAGTATTTCACTCTGTTCTGCGGCCTCGCCATGTTTGTCATCATGGGAATCGGCGCTGACGACGTCTTCGTCTACTGGGACACGTGGGTTGCAAGTAGTGAGAATCCCGAGAGGTTCGACTCAAAAGCCGAGAGGGTCGCGAGCGTCTACAGCCACGCTGTTAACGCCATGTTCGTGACGAGCTTTACGACGGTCATTTCGTTTTTCAGCAATTTGCAATCCTCCTTCATAGGCGTGAGGTGAGCGAGCGATGAAGCGCGCCGACAGGTCTAAAAGATTTTAAATTTTTTTACTAACCCACTTAATGCGCGCAGAACGTTCGGCCTCTTCGCCGGCCTCCTGGTCATGGTGAACTTCTTCTCCGTGTGCACCTTCTTTCCCGCGGCCGTGCTCTTCTACGACCACTACCTGAAATCGACCCCCTTCTTCTTCGGCCTCTTTACCAAGCTAAAAATCAAGGCCGTCACTACGCTGCGGGAGAGGAAGCTGTGCAAGTGCCTCGTGGGAGTAGAAGAACCAAAGAGTGAAGTCCGGCTCAGCATTATGGACGACAACCTCCCCCCACCCCCTCCCACCCTTTCCTTCTTCAAGCACACCTACTCACCGTTCATCTTCAAGTACCGGATGCTGATCCTGGCCCTATTCCTGTGCCTTTGGGGCGTGTTTGCCGTCGGTGCGTTAATGATTAAAGCAACCCCCCTGGAGATCCACGAGCTGTTCCCCAAGGTGAGCGAGCGAGTTGGAGTTTCAATTCATAAAAAATTCTTACACTCGATTCGCACACTCGATTCGCTTCGCTACGGCGCAGGGGGACAACTACTACGTTTTCGTAAAAAATGCGCTCACCAGGTTTCCGCCCAGTGCGAAGCCTCTCGACGTTCATTTGGTGTTTGGGATCGAGGTGGACGAGCCGGTGGACTACGGAGGTGCGAAGAGCACTGAGTTTCTGCCAGCTGGAGACCCCTCCGGGGTTGTGTCCGGTTCTGTGAACTGGGAGCGATCTTTCGAGATCTCGACGCCCGAGTTTCAGAAGCAATTCGTTGACACCTGCAACGAAGTCGTCGATGTTCTGCAACATGACCCCAAGTACAAGACCAACAACGCATTCGGTATCAACCCTCAGTATGACGACGCGGGTTCCAACGGCGTTATGAGCGATACGGCGAGCGCGAACGGAAACGGTGTGCAGTGCGTTTTGAACGGCTTTGAGCTTTTTAACACCGTGCCCGGTAGAAATAAAACGGGCGTGGCCGACGATGGAGGGGGAGGGGGGGACGTTAGATTCGAAGGTGGGCGAGAGAAGCAAAGAATAGCATGCACCCTCTTGAAGCTGAACTAACCCACTCACGCTGCGCAGACAAATTCAAATATATCTTCCCTCCTGTGTCCGGCAATACATGGGAGGTTTCCAAAACCAATGAGGACACGTGCAGGTACTGCTTCGACGAGTTCACCATCTCAGACCTCTCCAACGAGCACCAGTCAATACAAAACTTGGTCACCAAGACGTCCACCATCAATTCAAACTGCAACTGCATGGGAATTTACCCCGTACCTAACACCATGTGCTTGTCCGAGTTCAACTACTTGGACGTCAACAACCCTTTCAGGTGCCAGGAAACGAACCAATTTTTGACCAACTTGCAGAGGTACATTGGCATGGGCGGCAACAGCAAGAATTGGAAAAATTACGTGTACGCGACGAAGGACGAGAACAACAAATTCCTTAAGGTTGCAATGACGGAAATCACCGTCCAAACAACCCTCTCTGTCTTCGATAAGGACGCGTGGGCGGGTATAGACATGGTGAAGCACTGGGACGCCTGGGCGGAGAACTACAACGCCGAAAACGCCAAAAAGCACAACTCTGTGAAGGTCATGGTCCACATCGAGGCTGCTCCAAAGGTTAGTGAGCGAAGCGAGCGTGCCTTTTGGAAGACTCGAGCGATCTACTAAGCTAACCCACCCAATTCGTTTGGCTCGCTCATTTCGCTCGTCCTTCGCTCGGCGCAGTGGAAGCAAACTATTTTGCTCATGCCGGCGGCAATCTCAGGGGTGGTGCTGTCGTTGTTCTTGGCTTGGGTTGTGCTGGTGTTCAGCACTGAGAACTACATCATCGCGACCTTCGCGATCATCACAATCTCTATGATCGTGACGATCGTGTTTGGTGAGTGAGCGAAGCGAGCGAGCCTTGTGGAAGACGAGAATACGAGCCACTACTAAACTAACATTATTCCAATCAAAACGTAAACGTAATCCGTAATCCGTATGGTTCAAAATGCACCTCGCTTCGCTCGGCGCAGGCTTCCTGACCTTCTCGGGGTGGGGCATGGGACTTTTGGAAGGAATTTTGGTGGTGCTCGTGATCGGGTTCTCCGTCGATTACACGGTCCACCTGTCCGACAGTTACAAAGTGTCCACCCAGCCAACGCGCTTCTTGAAGGTGCAGGAGAGCTTGGACAGCGTGGGGAAGAGCATTATGAGCGGTGCGGTGTCGACGGTCGGAGCGGCGGCGATTATGCTGCCGGCGAACATAAGCTTCTTCAGCAAGTTCGGAGGTGAGCGAGCGAAATACTGCGAGCGAGCCTTGATGAAGACGAGAATATGAGCCACTACTAAACTAACCCACTCAATTTACTTCGCACCTTCTTCGCTCGGGCGCAGCTTTCATCTTCTTGACCATTATTTTGAGCACCATGTTCAGCCTGGGGTTCTACGCCTGCTTGCTGATGGTGTGCGGACCAATCGGGGGCGCGGGCAAGTTGAGCAACTTGTACGCAGGGACCATTAAGAAGAGCGAGGCTCGGATAAGGAGGGAGGAAGTAATTTGCAAGAAGGAGCGGGAGGCGTCCGAAAATCTGACCAACGTTCATCCAAGCAATCCTCTGTGATGATGACTTAAAAGTATCTTTTTCTAAAGTTTTCATGCTTTTTTGGCCGCCAATTTGCCCTTCTTACCCGCCTCCGTTCCAAGCAACACCGCGCACATGGCTCCCATTACCACAGCCGGCAAAATCGGATCTCCCATCATATGATGCATGTACAACGCGCTTAAAGTTGGCGCCAGCAGCAACAGCGTGCCAAACTTACTGTCGTTTGCCCAGAGCGTAATCACTCCCATCATCTTGCTGATCCCAATGAACAGGAAGAACGGTTTGTAGTCCATACTTGTGCCAAAGACGTTGTTCCAGAAGGGTGTGAATTCTGCCATCTTGGGGTCAGGGAAAGTGGGGATGACACCCGTGCCAAGGCCACTGCGAGTTAGGGAAGGAAGGAAGAATTTGGGGGTGTCAGCCAAAAAGATACCGGAACTTCCAAAACAGTTCGAAGATCTTTTTTCGCTCGAATGTCTTACATTAACATAAGCGCAGGCGCTATCATGGGAGTAACGCAAACTTTGCACACGGTTCTCAGCATACTTTTGTGATTATTACACATGTACACTTTCTCAAAGTGAAGTCAAGGTGTCAAGGATTAATTTTTCTCTGACTCCACTTGAGGTGTTAAAAAATCATTTTCTCTACGATGGGTGTCTATTATAATAGGTGAGTCTCATTTCTCACTCACCCCACCCCAACCAAACTTTGCCACATTTCACTTTCTTAACCCACCCTTTCATTTCACAGTTCTGAAACCTACAGAGAAACCTACAACTTCCTATGCAATTCTGAGCTCTCTCCATATAAGATCACTGATGGCTTGGTTGGGTACGTACCAGCCTGTCCATTCCCATACGTGAACAAAGGTTTCAAAGATGACTCACTTTGGGTAGATGGCGACTGCTCCATGACCAATGCTGAAGTGATCGGCTCTGAGTACGACCTTACGTGCCGCGTTTACAACATTTTTACGGGGCTCATATTCGTCTATACCATTTACAACTTAAGTCTCTTTCGCAAGAGGCGGCTTGCCAAGAGTTCTCTTGCTCCAATCTCCAGCAAGGAGAAAGAGTTCATGGCTTGGACCATTTGTGGCTTTGGTAATTTTATGGTTTCTGTCGATCTCTTCCAGCATTACGGGCTGTGGAACGAATTCATGTATGGAACGTTCGTCGGACTCTCGATCAACGGTCTGCTCTACGTGGTAATGAGTTTGGTCGAGTCGTGGGTGAGCATCATCTCCAGCAAGGGGAAGGTCACAGTCGTGCCGAAGTGGCTCACGAATTTGGTGAGTGGGTGGGAGGAAGTGTAATGCAATGAAATTCAATAAAGTTTCACTAATATTTGCCCCCACCCCAACCCACAGAAGTATTTCTGCACATTCTCTTTTTTAGTTGGAGAGAATGGAGTGGCCTGTTTGGAGTACGTGATGGGTGGGCAGGAGAATCCGTTGACGGGACAAATGGTCAACAACAGCGACTTGAGTAACGTTTTCAATGGAACGACGAACAGCATCAAGAATATTTTTGTTGGAATCCTCATCACCATCTGGGCAACGATTTCCGTTCGCGCAGGGCGCGAGATTTCAGCTAAGCTGGGTCAGGGTAGTAAATCGGACGGCCCCACGGAGGAACAAAAAAAAATCTCAAAGGTGAGAATGAGAAAGAGAAAGAGAGAGCCTACTGGCGCCCGCCATGTCCAATTTGATCCGAAAACTAACTAAAAACTCGATTTGTTCCACAGTACTGCAAGCTACTTGCATATGGGTCCTTTGCAGGGGTGGCCTACAAATTTTTATTCGGGTTTTTGCGCATTTCAACAGTGGCGATTTACCCCGACCCGCCTTGTGGCAATAGTTGGGTCAGCATCGTGACGCTGTTGCTCACTTTTCTTAACTATGTCGCCGTGTTTCTCTCCAAGCCCAAGAGCGCGAATGCTGGGAAGGGAAAAGTGGCGAGCAGCGCGAGTAGCACGAGTACCACGGTGGACAAGACGTAAAAATAACTTTCTTCCTCTCCCCGGAACACCTCCCCGTTCAGATCACCCCGACCAGGTGGAAATAAGAGATGAAATAAATTTTTATAATGAACCCTTCCTTTTTTTAAACCTCAATTCCAGCCATCAAAAACACCGCCTTCGCCAGGCGCTCGGTGAAGGCAGCATCGAATATAAAGCCGTGCTTGGCCCCAGGCACAACTTCAAAGCCAAGGCAGTTGGTGGACAATTCCCTTAACGAGAGCGGGATTTCAACGTCGTTGAACGCAGTGGAAATTTCCGCCGCAAAAACGTAAATTGGTAATTTTCCCAGATCGCCGCACTCGTTGGTCCTTTTTCCGTTCTCCGGCCAGGCGATCCATTCTTCGCTGCCCACCTCCCACCACTTGCTCTGGCTGACAATGTAGCTGTACCTGCGCCGAGCGAAATTAAGCGAGATTGTGCGCATTTTTAATGGATCAGGGAGGAGGCGAAGCGAGCCAAAAAATTGAGAATAATGTCAGTTTAGTAGTGGATTGTATTCTCGTCTTCATCAAGGCTCGCTCGCAGTATTCGCTCGCTCACCTCCTTCGAATGTCCGGCCACATTTCGTTCTCGGGCGCGTCGCTGGGCATCCCCGCGGCCCCCGAAATCATTCCAGGCATTAGGTCCGTGAGGATGTACATGATGCCCGAGGGGGTGAGAAACAGGCTGCCGAAGACGTTGAAGGGGCTTTTTTTGAACCTATTCCCGTACCCGATCGCATCCACGTAGTCGGGGTTAACGGCGTCGCAGAAGATTATTCCGGAAACCCAGCTTGGGTTTCTGTTCTGGAAGATCCTCATCTGGAACCCGGCCATTGAGTGTCCGACAAGCAAGAGCTGCGCCGAGCGAAGCGAGGCGCATTTTTAATGAAGGACGCGTGAAACGAGCGAAACGAGTGAAGCGAGCCAAACGAGAAGGGTGGGTTAGCTTAGTAGTGGATGTAGCCGTCTGTAGAGATTTCGTGGGATTCATCGCGAGTATGCTCGTCTTCATCAAGGCTCGCTCGCTTCTCTCGCTCACCTGCTTGTCCCCCCTACTCTCCGTTTGGAAAATGTACTTCGTCGCCAGCTTGAATAGCGTTTCCGTCTCCCTCATACTCTGCTCGGAGGTGCGGGGCAGGGGACCGCGGTCGCTCCACCCGTACCCCGCACGGTCGTAGCTGCACGACCGGGACTCTTTCATCGTTTCCCACATTACGAGGCTGTAGAGTTGGGTTGGGTTGGGTTGGGTTGGGTTGGATTGGGTTGGGTTGGGTTGGGTTGGGTTGGGTTGGGTTGGGTTGGGTTGGGTTGGGTTGGGTTGGGTTGGGTTGGGTTGACTTGATACGTGTACTCACCTAAAGTCCAAGCTGCTTCCCTTGAGCCCATGCTCGTACATGATGATTGGTGCGTCGGTCACGGGTCCCTCGCAGTGGATGTGCATCCGCCGGTGTTTGAGCCTCCCCACCATGCCCTCCTGGTTCGTTCCGATGTCGAAGAATTCTCCCGAGGGGCTGAATTTATTTGCGTTGCTTGCGAAGATTATGTTCCCCAAGCCAGTTGTCGTAGTCAACAAAGCGAGCAGAAACGCCCCCAGCTTGCTCAAGTACCCCCTCTTCGCAAACTTCTTCCCGTCTAACCCTAATCCTGTGTGCTCCCTTTCGTTTCCCTGCCCCTTCTCGATGATGGTGCTCACGTCGCTGAGCTCGTTGGGGTTCACTCCATTTCCATTTTCAGAACTATTGTTGAAGTTGTCAATGTTCTTGACCAGCCTCCACTGGTCAACGCAAACGAGCTTGCTGTCGTAGCCAACCATCCCAAGCAGGATTAAGTTCAAAAACACCTTAGTCCCGTCCTTCTCATTCTTGTAGTGTCCCGCGATGGCAAAATTGCAAACTGAGCAGGCGCCGCAAAAGGTGAAGAAAGCGGCCAAGGCACTTCCCCCGAAACGAAGTCGCGCCTCGGTCAAGCTCGTCGTGTTCCGAACCATGTAGAGGGGGAGGTGGTCATACGACATTATCTTGCCCAGCCAGAAGACGATCAGCGCAAGCAGCCAGGTCACCCCACCATGCTCTGATGAGCAGGTTGAGAGAATAAGCTCATAGAAGGTGAATAGACGACTGTAGTACAGCAAACTGTGGATTTGGGGTTTTGAGATTACGAAACGCATGCTCAGTATTTTAGACAGCGTGTATTTTAATTGTGTGTTGTGTTATCATTGATTTGGGCATGTGAAAAAATCAGATTTTAAGTGTCACTCCGACGACAACAAAAATAACTTATGTTTATATTCGTATCATAAATATAGGGAAATGAAAGTCCGACAAATTGTCATCACCACCCCCCTCGCCATTGCGGCGGCCTCGAGCAATCCAAAAATCTGGCATTTCACCGATATTCACGTAGATCCAATTTATGTTGTTGGGGCCAACATTTACGCATACTGCAATGGCAACGTCACGGACAACGTTACCTCTCAAGCAGCCCGATTTGGGGAGCCTGCGGGAGATTGTGCAACTCCCTTCGACTTGTACGAATCAGCAGTGGGGTATTTGAAGGAGACCACTGAAGCAGCTGATTCTTCGTCACCTTACAATTTTGTCTTCTTCACGGGCGATTACACCCAGGCCGGGCTCCCGACACAAGCAGACGTGTTAATTACCATTGCCCACACCTGGGACATTCTTGAGGCTGCTCTCCCTGACACGCCCCTCTACGGTGCCATTGGAAACCACGACTCCTTCCCCGGAAATCAGTTCCCTCATCCCTTCGATTACTTCTACAATGTGGCGAGCATCTGGGACAATTGGCTGACGCCGGAGGCCAAAACGACGGTTATTGACGGCGGGTACTACAGCGTCCCTGCCCACGGGCTGGAAGACTCCCTCCAGATTATTTGTATGAATTCCATGTACTTGGTTAATTTGAATTCCCATGTCGTGGACGAAACGGACCCGGCCCACGCATTCGGTTACACTATGATGAGTTGGTTCGAGGCCGAGGTGAGTCACAACTAGTGTATGGTGTTGCTGGCTCGCTTCGCTCGCGTCTCGCTTCGCTCACACGAGAATACGAGCCACCACAAACTAAACATTATATTCCCACTCATTCGCTTTAGCTTAAGCTCGCGCACGATGCCGGGAAGAAGGTGTACGTTCTTGGTCACATTCCCCCTCAGCCGAGTGCTTGGCTCCAAGATCATCTGCTCAAGTACGGTCAGCTGATGGACAAGTACAAGGACATGGTCATGGGACAATTCTATGGCCACGACCACCAGGACCACATCAACGTTAACAGAGCGTGTGACTCCGATTCCACCGGATCAAGCTCAACATGCGACGGAGAGCCTGTTGGATTTGCTTGGGCTGGACCTAGCTTGACCGAAGGGTGGCCAAGCGAGAATCCGGCCATCAGGTATTACGAGTATGACGAGATTAGCTACGAGATTGTGGAGGCGATTACCGTCAGCACGAATATAACCGATGCGAATTTGAAGAACGAGTTGGAATGGAAAACTCTGTATTCGACTAAAGACGAGTACTCAATGGTCGACCTATCCGTCACCAGCTGGGCAAAAACTCTAGAAAATATGAAGGACGATGAAGACCTGTGGTGGAAGCGAAACCTGAACCGGAGGAGGCACTACAACGAAATATTAAGCGCTTCGACCACCGACCAGTACTGCTTAGGATCGAAGGAGGACAAGGCTTGCGCGTACGCGTTCTTGTGCTACGAGCTTTGGCAGAGCCAGGACCAGGTCGATGCTTGCATCGCGGAATTGGATTAGTTTGATTTCAAAGGTTCTTCAATTTTCAATCTATTTTTCTCTCAGTCTCACTCGTGAGAAAAATCGCATTCGTCGCCCTTCTTGCAATCCCCCTTTTCAAAAAAAAACTGACACCTCCGCTTTCCACCCACTACCCCCTTCACGCTCTTCCCCTTGTATCCCAATGTGGCCTCATCTTCCTCCACCGGCCGATTGAACTTGCACTTAGTCTCGTCCCACTTGTCCTTGCTGCAAAAGTAAAAAAAACACCCCAGGGCTGGACTCTTGTAGTCAGGGTCCTCAAACTCGACCTTCGTCCGCTTCACCTTGCTCAGCTTGCTCTTGACACCGCAGAAGCAGTTCGGGCGGTTCTTGTTGATGAAGCCCATCTTCTTCTGCATTTCCTTCGCATTGGCAATATCTGCCTCGGTCGGGTCCCGCTGGTTAGGTGCAGCCTGGTCAGGAGGGAGCCGGTTGTTATCCTTCTTTATCTTCGTTTTTTTTGATTTATTAGATTCTTTGACAAACAGCGAGCAGTCATACACCCAATGTCCCGGGGTGGAGCAAAGTTTGCAAGTATATTCCGGGGGGCAAGCCTTGAATTGTTTGAGTTTGCGCTTTTTGCTCTGGCTATCGGTAATGGGTTCGGTTGTGGTCGTAAAGGTGGTTGAGGAGGGGGATGTTTCTTCCATCTGGTGTCTCTTCACGTAATAATAATGCAAGAGTTCAAGATGAAAAAAAGTTTAAAAACCACAGAAACCCAGAAACAAAAGTGGCAATCGTACACATTTTAACAATCTCTCTTACAATGAAGTGTGGACAACAGCAACAACAATTAATCACAATAGTGCTAATGATCTGTTCGTCGTGTACCGGCTTCTCATTCATTCCTGTTAAACATTTTTCCTCTTCTCGGCTCCATGCTGGCTTTGGTGCAGCAGCAGCCCCCACAAAAACCAAAAAGAAGTCATCCGCTCCTACTAAATCCCCCCTTGACCTCAAGGCGGCCCTCCAGAAGAGTGAAATTCTTTACGATGAGTATGAGTTGCAAGGAGGTCGTGAGGCTCATACTGAAGTCGACGACGAAACCGGCATAACGACCAACTCGAATCCCCTTCGATTCCGCGAATTCGTCCTAGCAACAAAGTCAACAGCAAAAAATGCCCCCGCAACATTAAAAGACTGGATTCCGATCTCGTATCTGTGCATTTTGAGTCCCGTTCCGGGAGGCGATCAGCCCGACGTTTTAGATCTAAGTTCACCTGTGGTCACGAACGCGGTCAGGACCCACAGGTTGGCGGCCGTGTTCGGCGCCGAAAACTCTGTCGATAGCTTCCTCTCCGGGGCGAGTCGGCAAAACTTGATTTTCGCCATTGAGCCAATCGATGACTACCAGAAGTTCGTTCACGATAAGCTGGTGAAGCCCAAAGGCAGCGGCACTGAGGATGCCACGCAGGATATGACGAGGAAGGTGGCGAGGGAAATCCTGGGAGTAACCGAAATTCCCGATCTCGATTCGGAAGACGGTGCAAAAACCCTCAAGAACAAATATCGAAAGCTCTCTATGAAATATCACCCTGACTCCAACCCCGACTCTGACGCCACAGCTGACCTCTTCAACCGCGTCAAAGTCGCCTACGAAGTGTTGTCGATCAACACCGTGGGATATGAGAACCTAGGAGGGAAGGAGAGGAACAACTTCAAGGTAGTGGAATTGGGGGGGGGTAAAAACAATCAGGATGCGATATTCGAGAGTAAGCACAAATCGGCAATACTGCCCATGATGAGCGACAACATAAAGTTTTTCATGGCTAGGAATTCGGTTAATTGAGAAGAAAAATTTGAAGATCTACACAACACATTACGAATTTTAAACTTAGATTCCAGACAAATCCTTCAGCATTTGCATCATCGCGTCTATCTCGGGTTCAGTGTTCACTGTCCGCTTTCCCCCGATGTGCTTCTTCTGGACGCTTCTATCCAGATAAAATTCACCCCCCTCCAAATCGTTGCTCGAAACGAGCCATGCAACTCCCTCTGCTCCCTGCCAAGGTGAACGCATCGGCTCAAGATACTTCTTCTTGTCCCCGTAGGCGAGATCCACCGCGGGCGTGTCCACCCAGCCAGGATGGCAACTGCGCCGAGCGAAGCGATGGTTAGTTTAGTAGTGGATTTATCCGTCTGTAGCCATTTCGCGCACTTCATCGCGAGTATTCTCGTCTTCCAAAAGGCTCGCTCGCTTCGCTCGATCACCTCACAAATTTGACCTTGGATGAAGGGGTTAACCATTTAGTGAACCTCTCAGCGAGCAAAACTTGCCCGCGCTTCGCATAGGCGTAAGCCATATTGCCGTCATATTTCCCCGCCTCCGTGGAGCTCGGAAACTTGGTGTTGTACATTCCCCCGGAGCTCAAAAAAATCACACGCGGGCTGGGTGAGAGGGACAAAAATGGGAGGAGCTTCTGCGCCGAGCGGAGCGCCGAGCCGAGCGGAGCGCCGAGCCGAGCGGAGCGCCGAGCCGAGCCGAGCGAAGCGAGGCGCATTTTCAACGAAATACGAGAGCAAGAGTGGGTTAGTCGCTTCGCCCTTCGTAACTCAGGTTTTAGACGCCCCACGCCATTGTGAAAACTCAAAAAAACTCAAAAAAAGGCGAATTTCTGAATCGGCCGTAACTCCAACGCACAACGCCATTGATTTTGACCAGGCGCCTCTTTTTGTGCGAGGGGGTTGTTCAGGGACGGTCCAAAACACCCCAAGTGCACGCCAAGTGAAACCTAATAAAAAAACGGCGAATCACTAAATCACCCGTAACTCCCATCGAGAGTGTGCTCGTCTTCCAAAAGGCTCGCTCGCTCACCTTGGATAAATAGTAAGACCCGAAAACTAGGTGGCTAGCAAGAGTGAGTTCGTTGCCTTCTGAACTCTCCTGACGGTCGTTTAGGAGGACTCCAGCGTTGCAAACAACGGCGTGGAGAGGGGAGTCGGTCGGCCGGGAGCTGATTGCCGCGTCGATCGACGACTTCAAGGAAACGTCGCAGACGGTGTAGGAAATGTTGGGGTTGGAGGTCAGAGAGGTTATTTGGGAAACAGCCTTGGCAGCACGCTCCTCGTTGCGGCAGAACAATTCAACGTTAGCATTCTTTGAAGCACAGTACGTTGCAAGTGTGAGCCCGATGCCGGAATTGCCACCCGTAATTATTATCGATTTTCCTGTGAGGTCTACTTGGTCGTTGTCAATGGGAGTGGCAATTGGAGACAACTGGAAGGGCGAGGTGTACGAAAGCGTGTGCTTCAGGTACCCAGTGGCAGTCGAGTGCTTCTTCCCGTGCAGATAGAACTGCGTGGTCGTGAAGATCTGGCCCATTGCTTGGAGGAGACGAATTTTAGTAGTGGTTTCTGGAGACACTGACTCAACAATGTGGGTGGACAGACAGGTGGTTTGAACCAATATTCTCAAAAACGAGAACGGGAGGGGAGAGGGAGATTGTTGTTATGCAAGGAAGGTATAAATGAAGGTAGAAACGCAGAAGAGTATATTTGATTTGAGGTTAATCTGAAACACTTCACCACTTCCCAGACCTTCGAAAACCTCATAAATTTGTGTGGCCGGCCTCAATCAAATCCAATCACACATGGTCCAGTTCCCTTCAATTCGACGGTGTTGTTGCTGTGGATGCTGCCCAACTCGATCGTCCATTTTGAAATTCACAGTTCTGTTTTCATTTTCCTATCTCCTCCTCAACCTCCTATGCTATGCCTCCACCCAGTCCCCGTTTTACTTACTCGGTACCCACTTGAATCCGTTTTCCGTTTTGTTTACAATCCTAGTAATTTATGCGATGGTCCTCCATCACAACCACCTTTCAAAAACCGATCCCAACACCTCCTTGGTGGAGCGTGTCCGAGCGTTCACAACCGGTAGAGCAACCCGTCAGTTCCGCGGATCCACTTGGACCACGAGGGCTACAGGCGACAATGACACCGACGACGAGCTTCGCCACCACCCGACCGTGGAGGAGGGTTTGTCTCTGACTGACATTTCCGTGTCTGCCAAATCCAATTCCAATTCCAACTCCCATCCCAATACTTCTCCAAACTCTTTCTGGCAGAAGTTCAACAACTCTCCGTGGTCATTTCCAGTAATAGTCTACTTTGCCTTGTCTCCTATTGTTTACTACAGTGCCTCAATAGCTATTTATCCGGGCAGCTACCTGGACGTGGTGTCGACCGGCTGCACGTCCTCTGTGTGCGGCGTGGAGTTTCCCTTCCCCGTGAGCAGCTACGACGGTCGCACAATGACGATGCAGGGCTACAAGAAGATGTTCGGGAATATAGAAGACACCACCCACTACAACGACACAATTCCTGTTGTAATGTACGGGGGGAACGGCCAGAGCATGTATTCGTACTTAGACACGTGTGAAACCTACTTGCACCGAGCCATCATATTAGATCCGAACTTGCAGTTTACGTGTTACACTTTTTCATACAGGGGTTATGCGCCCAACACTGGAGGGGATCTGGGGAAGTGCAGGTGAGTTTAATTTTGTTCGTGCGGTTTGTTGCGTTGCCACTACTGGCCTAATCCACTCTATTTAACTCGCTTATACTCGCTCGGCGCAGCGAGAACAAGAACACCCAGGACGCGGACGATTTCTTTGAGTTTGTTAGAGGGAGCCATGGGAGCGGGGATAAAATCTTGGTGTTTTCGCACTCTTTGGGGACGGGGGTGGCGACCAAGGTTGCGGCGAAGAAGGACGACGAGCTGGCCTGCCTCATCCTAGGTATGCCATTCGCGAGCATGCTCCAAACTACTTTTGAAGGTGAGCGAGCCGCGAGCGTGCCTGTGACTTGATCTCTCCATCTCCCCGCTGACGATCTTGGGGCGAACTGCCTTTTAGGCGAGACGATTTTCGCACTAAAGATGCGATTGGCCAAACCCGCCACCGTGTCCAATTCTGAGCGTTTAAAAACGTCGTGCGTTGGATCTATGGTCGTTAGTGATACCCCCTCGCATAAAAAGATGCGCTTGGTCAAACCCGCCACCATGTCAAAGACATGATGGCTGCAATTTTTATTTAACCTAACATACGGCTAACATACGGCTTCGCTTCGCTCGGCGCAGTGTCCTACTACGGGTCTCTTTACTGGTTCTGGCTAATAGATTCGTGGAGGTCGTACAGCTGGGTTGATGAGCTTGACGCTGACCTGCCGCTCCTCATCCTCTCCGCTGACGAGGATGAGCTCATTCCTCCCCACCACCAGTTTGAAATGTTGGAGAAGGCGAACACTGTCGACAAGACGCTGATTCGAGCAGACACAAACCACAACGGAATTTATTCTGTCATTGATGCAAACGTTGAAGAGTATGATTCGTTTTTCGGGCGGTGTTTAGCTTAGAATATATCTTCTTGATTTTTTTTTATCACAATACTTCCTAAGTTAGCGGAAATGGAAATTTTCATATCCTTTCTAAATCACGTCCTATTATCACCTCCAAGTTCCGTATCCATAAAATAAACACACATATGATCTTTCCAACTCTTTTCCTTCTCATTCTTGTCCTCATCGCTTCGACTCCGACTCAAGCAATTTTGCAAGACGACTTTGGGGACATAACCTGCATTCCTGGGGAGTACGATGCTGACGAAAATTGGGAGCGTGAGAACGACCCTGAAGGGAAATTTGCCGATTCCGGCTGGGGCAACTGCCACGATCCTGCGATTGGCTTAGCTGGGGCGAAGAAGGTGCGAAGCCTTGAGGAAGACGAGAAAACTCGCGATGGATCTCGCGAAATGGCTGCAGCCATAACGGCTACATCCACTACTGAACTAACCCACTCGATTCGTTTGGCTCGCTTGGTTTGCTCGTGCCGCTCGGCGCAGAAATTCTGCTTCCGGACCCAAGTAAACACAACCTTCGTTGACTGGCGATGCTCGTGCTCAACGACTTGGCCCCTTGTGGGGGATGACTGTGAGACTCTCCGTGACGACTACATTTTCATTCAAATAACCTTTGTAATCCCACTACTCTTGAATGCATTTTTCTTCAAGTTTGGGTTTAGGACAGTTCGAACTATGCACAAGTTCAGCGACACGAAAAAGAAGTGGAATGCTGCGAATATTTCTTGTTTGTTTATTGTTGGGTTGATGTTTTCAGAGACTTGCAGGTTTTTGACTTGGATTTTCCGTGCAGCGGGTTTTTATGATGACGAGACTTTTTTTCCCCTGCAGATCTTCAACAGGTGAGCGAGCGAAGCGAGCGAGCCTTGAGGAAGATGTGATTTGCGAGCAACTACTAAACTACGCTCGGTGCCGGCGCAGCATTTCTGCGTGTTGCATCAGCGAGGGATTGTTGGGGCTGTCACTGGCTTGGCTTGACATTGCCGTTAAGTCCTCCGCGATGGGAAAGAAGAAAATGAACTTGTACAAGAAGCGGCGATTATCCGTGAAGTGCCTCATGTGGGGCCTCATGTTCCTCAACTTTTACCTCTACATAATCGGCCGAGCAACAAACGTTGGCGTGGTGGGCGTGTTCATTCTCATTTGCATAGCTCCCACCCTGTACCTCGGAGGTCGATCGTTGCGAAAGTTGCTTATGAGCAACGGAGTTCCCCCGGGTCCCAAGGACGCGGCGGTCGGGATGCCCCTTCAAGACCTCATCGCCCTCACCTCCAAATTCATCTTCATCAACGCTCCGGTTTTCGTCAGCACAGCCGGGATGCTGGTGGTTTACAAGGGTAAAATTAAGACTCAGGGGAGCCGGGAATATGGCGTTGCTATGAACGCCCTCATCATGGTCTGGAGCTTGTCCATGACGTTCTGCGGCTTCACGATGCTCATGTTTTTCGACGAGACGAACAAGCGCAAGATCGCCAAAATGAAGGCAAGTCGCTTGAGCGGCCGCCGATTCGTGCAGGGCGTGAGCACCATGCTTAAGGGCAGCACGAAGAAGACCGGCAAAACTGGCGGAAGCAGCAACAAGAATACTACCAACACTGGCCAGTCGAGTACGAATAAATCGGGGAGCAGCAAAGGAAGCAGCAAGGGCATGGACAGCAGCATGAACAGCAGCATGAACAGCAGCATGGACAGCAGCATGAACAGCAGCATGAACAGCAGCATGAACAGCAGCGTTGGGGGGGACTCGGGAGCGAGCGAGATAGAAATGGGGGGAGCAGCAAAGGAAAAAGCAAAGAGTGGGCGACGAGGATCCAACGGTTTGATTGGAGGGTTGTTCGCAAAGAACAACAGCAGGGTGAATCCGAGCAGCGGAATGGACGGAAGTGAAATAAGCGTATTGGAAAGTGAAGGGAGCGAGTACAGCGAATTGGACAGCAAGATGGACGAAAGTCAGATGGAAAGCGGCATTGAGTCTGTCATGGAGAGCCAGTACGATGAAGTTGAGGTGGATGAGGGGGGGGTTGTGGTGGAGACGGCTTGAGGCAGAAATAATTTATTTTAAACCTGGGGGTTTAAACGACGATGAGGAGAAGAAGAAAGGGTGTTTTCATATATCAATTCGTTCGTCGTTTTCGCCCTCCACTGTAGATCTGGTTCATTAGCAAATCCAATGTGGCATACGCACCAGTGGCTTGGGAGGAGTGAGATGATTTGGATGAAATCACGATCGTTTGCAGACTACCACAAGTTCATCGAGCGTTGGTCCCTCGTGTTTCTTGCTCTTCGAATGATCCATCGGAACCTTACCGATACTAACTTCAAGGGAGTAAACCGTCTCTTCCAAGCCGAGCACCCTTAAATCGACATCTCAACTACCCCCTACCCTTCTCCAACAACACATCAAGCATTTCGTGTGGTAATAGATTTCTTGAAAATGATTATTAGGCGGAAAATGTTAATTGAAGGTGTTTGTAAAAATACAAGAGTTATTCATGTATGGTCTATGCTATAGTATGATAATAGCAAATTTTGGTTTGTATTTTATTTTGCAAGCTAAAAAGATATTCAAGCCCACCCCAACCAATAGTTTATAGTCCCTCACCCCCCACATCAACACCACATTCTATAATGGCTGAGGCCAAATATTATGCAGACCCCACCCACCCCAAACTCCAATCTCAATCCCAACCCCAATCTCAATCCCAACCCCATCATCCTCATTCTAACCACCACCTCGTGATTTTTTCCTCCCGAGCCCCCTTCTATATGAACCCCAAAGAGAGAAACTTTGTGCAGGAAGTTCTGAGCGCTAACCAGTCTATTCTTGGAACGAGCCTGTTCGTGGTGATCTTCGTGGGCATCGTCCTCGGCGTTCACAGTTCCTTCTCCATGTCAAGGATCGGCAACGACGGAACTCCGGTCAGTGAGGAAGGGAACGTTACCTTGATCTTTCCGATTATGCTACTTGGATTCTTTTTTGGTGTGCAAACCTTCCACGACACAGGCAAAATGAAAGGCATGCAGTATGGAGAACTTACTTGGTCGTACGAGATCGGGAAGAGGTGTGTCCTTAGCTTAGCGTGGCCTGCCTTTATGAAGGCCGCAATTCTTGTGCTGGGCCCGTTCATGGTGCTAGCTTATCTCCCCGACATCAATGTCGTCACCTTCTACAATCTGGAGCTGCCAATGATGATCGTCTATTTCATTGTTGGAATCGCTATTGTGACGAAACCTACCAACACCTTCCTGCTCAAGGAAGGTATAATCGACAATGCAAAGGCAGATGCGTTGACGAGACGAAATTCAGTTCGGAGAGCTTCACAAGCAGCGCTCACAATTGTTCATGAACCTACAACAACAACACAAAACAAGAGCAGCGGGCTCAAATATTTCTTCGCCGTCATGACCAACCTCCTCATTTTCCTGGCCTACCCATTCACCATCCTCACTCTTTTCCGCTCGTTCGGTGTTGGAGGCCGAATGTCGATCGTCCTCTTGTTCCACCCCCTCATCATGGAGTTCCTAATGCATGGCTACAGAGCAAGCACGGGCGTTGCGACAAATCTGCTCGGAGAAAGAGTAAAAGTTGACCCGATGCGCGACCTCATGGGCGTTTTCATTATGGAATCGTATTTGGTGTTGATCCGCAGAATCATGCTCTGCAACCTTGGAAGCTTCCAGGCGACCACCATCGCCATCATCGTAACGGGCATAGAAGAGACGGCAGTCAGGTCCACGATAGAGGTGAGTGAGCGAGCAAGCAGACCCAACTGTAACACATTTTAACCCAATCCAATCCACCCCCATCCCCCCCCCACACCATTCACAGCAACGAGACATTTGGTACCGCGAGTTCTACCTCAACAAGCCCCCAGTCACCCCCGAAGAGATGGCCGAGCTAAAGGAGGTCTGGGCGGCCTCCATCTTCCATTCCATGCTCGCTGAAACGTCCGCCATCTTCATCTCCACGCTCATGTTCATCCTCTACGCGGACCACCGAATGGTCTTCGATTTGGGCTACGAGGACAGTTTCACCCCGGTGAACAGCAGCGTATTGATGCTCCAGATGATGCTCGAGCTCTTCGCCGAGCTCTCTGTCGACTCCATCTGCACCTACGTGGAGCTGAAGAGCGACATCGACGTGCTGGGAGCCATTGGAAAGATTGACCATCCGTGTTTCCTGGCTGGTTGGTCAGGTACGATGCTTTTCAGCTCCGCGTTCGCACTGAACGCGTTCAAGACGGTCCCCAACTTCGTCTTCTGTAGCTCCTCCGATCCCTGCAGCTGTAACCCCAACGCTTTCCCTCTGTACCAACCGGTGTGCGAGGCGATCAAGAGCGGGGGCAAGGCCACCGACGTGGGCGTGTTGGAGGCGAGCCAGAGCTCCGTGAGCTCCATCGCCAACATGAGCACGGTCATAATTGGCGCGCTGGTTGTGTTCGTCATGGTGGCGATCATCTGCACCTCCCTGACGTGGATCCAGCGGAGAAAGGAGAAGAAGGAATTTGAGGAGATGGAGAAGGCGCTCAAGGCGAAGGAACTCTCCCCCGAGCAGGTCCAGCTCGTGGCCAACATCATGCGGGAGGATGGAGTAGCGCCACAAGCCAGTTCTGTGAGCACCGGTCGAGACAGATCGACGACACAAATGAAAGTTGAAACTTCTGCAAGAGCCCGGCGCAAGAGCATTGCCACCACCACGCTGGCGAGGTTGGAGATAAACCACGAGCAGATCAAAATGGTTAAATCGAACATCGGGAGAGGGGCGTTCGGGGACGTTCACAAGGCGACATGGAATGGCGTGGATGTTGCGATTAAGCAGGTGAGTGAGTTGAGTGAGGTTGAAAAAAACGACGACGAAGAATTAACTTTTCACTTCGCTCGGCGCGCAGCTCACAAAAATCGACACCGAAACCATGCGAGCCTTCCGGGCTGAGGTGCTGCTGATGTCCCAGCTCCGCCACCCCAACATCATCGCGCTGATGGGCGCTCTGTGGGGCGAGAAAATGGTCGGCATCGTGTTGGAGTTTGCGTCCGGCGGTGCGCTCGACGACGCGCTCAAGACTCCCGCCACGAGCTCCTCGTGGACGTGGAAGGACCCGAAGCTCCGAATAATCACCGACATTGCCCAGGGCATGAACTACCTCCACAACACAACCTACTTCGACGAAAAACTAAACCAGCAGGTCACCTGCGTGCTGCACCGAGACCTGAAGCCCGGCAACGTCCTCCTAACCACTTCCTTCACCGCCAAGGTCGCCGACTTTGGCGCTTCCAAGGCGCTCACCGCCTCCTCCGAAATGACCATGACCGGCACGCCGATCTACATGGCGCCGGAGGTGGTGCTTGGAGAGTCCTACGACAGCTCCGCGGACGTGTACAGGTGAGATGGGAGTGAGGAATCAGGTGGAGCGAAGTGAAGCGAAGCGAGCGCCGAGCGCGCGAGGCAAGCGAAAAAAAATCAAAAAGGGTGAATCACTTGATGACCGTAACTCCAACGCACGGAGGTTTTAGACGCTCAGATTTGGACACGGTGGCTAGTTCGGCCAGGCGCATCTTTTTGCGCAAAGCGATTGTTCAGGGACGGTCTAGCTCAGGGGCATGGCACGCCAATATCAACACTCAAAAAAACTCAAAACTAACAAAACTTTTAATCTCCTTATTTAGCTTCGCGGTGCTAGTCTTCGCAATGACATGCGACAAGGGCGATGCCCACGAGAAGTTCTCCAAGGCGGCCTCCAACATGGGGGGGGGGCTGGACCTGTCGATCCCGGAGAGCGGGAGGAGTAGCGACGAGCGGGACAGCCCGAGCCCGGGTAGGGAGGAAATAAGGCCCACCACGTACAGCAATGTCATGATGCAAGTGGCCCGAGACGACGTCCGACCGGAGATGGAAAACCTCCAAATTGCCTCCTCCCTAAAGCGGCTGATAAAGCGGTGCTGGCTCTCCCGCGCGAACCGGCGGCCGGCCTTCCGCGACATCCTCCTGAACCTGGAGTCCAATGTGTCGTCCGAAATCAGCTCGTCCGCGTCCAACGCCCTGCTGAAGAAGAAGGCCGAGAACGAGGCCGAGGAGAAGAGCAAGCGGGCAATCATCGTCCGGGCCCGGTCGCAGGTGCGCAAGTTCAACTCTCCCGTGGTTCTCATGAGGTGCTCGGATTTCCTCAAACTCAACGTAATTACCCCCTTCGAGGTGCTCCGGGACGACTCGAGGCTGTCGAAGGACGCGCTAAAGAGGTGAGCTAGCGAAGCGAGCGAGCCTTTTGGAAGACGTCACAAACTAGTGTACTGACGAGAATGCGAGCCACTACTACTAACCCCTTCGCACCTTCTTCGCTCGGCGCAGCTTCGACAACATGGAGTCGCTGCAGGAGTTTCTCAAGACGAACTACACCATCTTCTTCTCCCACCAGTGGCTGGGGTGGCAGACACCCGACCCGGTGGAGACGCAGTTTCCAATCATGCAGGAGGCGGCGAAAAAACTCGCGGCGATCAATGGAAGCAACCGAGGCTCGTCGTTGGATAAGACCTTCGTCTGGTTTGACTACGGCAGGTGAGCGAGCTTAGTTGACAATTTTACTCGCGATGAATCCCACGAAATGGCTACAGACATAATGGCTACATCCACTACTGAACTAACATTATTCCACTCAATTCTTTTGACTCGCTTAACTCGTTTTGCTCTTGCTTCATTAAAAATGCGCCTCGCTTCGCTCGGCGCAGCATCCCGCAGAAGAACCGAGCAACGCAGATGCTCGCCGTCTCCTCCCTTCCGGCCGTCTCCTCCTCCCTGCACTCCTTCGTGATCGTGGCCCCCCCCACCGCTCACTTCAACACCCAGGAGCCCTGCAACGTGGCGTCATACTCGCGGCGGGGCTGGTGCCGCGCCGAGGTCGTCTCCCACGCTTCCCGCCGGGGATTCAACAACGTGTACCTTGCCACCGGGAAGGGCGGCTCCGACATCGAGCTGCTCGGGGAGACGGAGTACGACTTGAAGGAGGCGGTTAAGGTTTTCGACGGAGGTGAGCGAGCTAAGCTAGCGAACTTTGAGGAAGACGAGAATACGAGCCACTACTAAACTTGACATTTTTCTCAATTCTTTGGCTCGCTCGCCTCCCCCCTGATCCATTAAAAATGCACCTCGCTTCGCTTCGCTCGGTGCAGATTTCACGTGCTGCAGGTTGAAACACCCTGACAAGGGGAGGTGCGACAAGGAGGAGCTGCTGGAGAGCATGCTGGGTTTGTACTGCGACGTGTACAAGCGGAGGCTGAGCCCGCGGTTGAAGCTGTTCTACGATGCGATTGAGATCGGAGGTAAATCCACGGTCTTCCCAGGCCAGATTGTCGTCGAGTTTTGCGACGGAACGAGCGATGTTCGTCCCTTGTTCAGCAACCTCATCGAGATGGTTGAGAAGAGCATCGACTTCGAGAACATGATCGAGGCGGCGGAGGGCAGTATCGGAGTTGTTCCCGGTTCCGAAGATTTCGTTTCGGAAAGGTCGGACACAGGCACCGACTCAGACTCCCTCCTCCCCGCCGACCAAGACCTGGCCCCGGTGCTCATCAACCAGTTCGAGCTTGTGTTTGATGCCAAGGACGACCAAGTTGTGTTAGGTCGGGGGGCGTTCGGGGAGGTGGTAAAGGCGCAGTACAGGTCCCACGACGTGGCCGTTAAGATGATGCGTACTGATGGCGATGACAGCGCGAGCTTCAACCCCGAGGAAGACGAGGCCCTGGCAAGCAACCTGGCCCGCTTCAGGACGGAGTGCTTGTTCATGAAAGAGTTGAAACACAATAATATTGTGATGCTAATCGGGGCGGTGTGGAGCGAGGAGCTGTGCTGCTGCGTGCTAGAGTTCTGCGCCGGTGGAACGCTGGAGAACCTGGTGAAGGACAGTGACGTGAGCGCGGCGAGCGTGCCCCTCTCGTGGGGGAGGGAGAAACTCAGGTGGTGCTTGGACATTGGAAGGGCCATGAACTACCTGCACGGTTGCGTCTTCATTGACAGCGAGAGCAACAGCATCAAGGAGGGGGTGGTGCATCGAGATTTAAAGCCCGCCAACGTGCTGCTGAGCGAGGGGGGGGTAATGAAGGTGTCGGACTTCGGAGAGAGCCGAATCGTGAGTGCCGACGGCGCAATGACGCTAGTGGGGAGTCCGTTCTATATGGCGCCGGAGGTTTACAGAGGGGACCGGTACGATTTGAAGGTGGACGTGTGGAGGTGAGAAAGTTGAAATTAAAAAGGAAATGAAATGCGCCATGCTGGACTGAACTAAAGCCCCAACCCTATCATTATACGCAGCTTCGGAATGGTCATCGGGTTCATCTGCGAGGAGGGAGAGATCCACGACTTGCTCCACGCCGCCCAGCAGGAGCAAAACGACCGGCGCAGCGCCCGGACATCCTTGAGCGGGAAGCCGTCCAGGCTGCTCAACCTGCTGATGAGGGGGTCGCTGAAGCCGCACGTGAGCAAGGAAAACAACCTGCCGGGGACGGTTAGGAGGCTCATGGACGATTGCTGGAGCATGAACCAGCACCAGAGGCCGACGTTTAAGGAAATCGTCGAGCGGTTGGAGGGGGAGTGCAAGGAGGAGGTTATGGCGAAGTTTGAGCCATCTCCTCTTTTTAGTTCCGCGCACGGTGATGGGGGTGGGGGTGTTACCAAGGACCAGAAGAAGGTTGAGAGCTTGAAGAGAGAGCTCGAAGAGGGTATGAGAAGACAAGACAATGAAATTGAACAGGAGCGGCAGAAAGCCCAGGCGAGGTTGAGGAGGCGAATGCTGGAGGCCAGGAGGAAGAGGGCGGAGAAGAAGCTGGAGAAGGAGGGCTTGGGCTTGGGCTTGGGCTCGGAGGGAATGGAAAAGGATAAGGAAAAGGACAAGGAAAAGGAAAAGCACAAGGGAAAGATTCCACACACTTTGGAAAGTGCACTAGCTCGAATTGACGAGTTAGAAGTTTTGCTGAAGCTAAAGAAAGAGTAATTAGTCAGGGTGAAATTGCTCGAGTTAGTGCAGGTGGGCGAGCGGAGCGGGCGAGCCATAAAAACCGCCCGATCCAATACTTTACCCATCGGGTGCAGTTCACGTGCGCGGGCAGTGGCCAGCCGCCGAGGGAGGGAATTGGGAGCTGATGGGGCTGGGCGCCTTTACGAGGGGATGGTTGGGAAGGAAATCGTCAAGGCTTCATTCGCTCGATTCCTTTTGGATAATTAAATAATAGCCTCAAAAAACCCCTCCTCCTTTATTCAATTCCATTTAATTCCATAAATATTGCCCTTGACTTTATTTCTTCTCGGCATTCTCATCTTCTTTCTCCTGGAAATCAGCATCAACCG
The DNA here is from genome assembly GCA_030267985.1 of Parmales sp. scaly parma. Classification (NCBI taxonomy): domain Eukaryota; class Bolidophyceae; order Parmales; species Parmales sp. scaly parma. The sequence goes on along the minus strand of BRYC01000183.1, from coordinate 11,336 downwards.
TGTTCTCGTCCTTCTTCTCCTCCCCCCCCTCTGGTGTTTCTCCACTTGCTCCCGCTCCGTCCTGTTGGCCGTAGATCGCCTTCCCAATCTTGAGGCTCGCCTCCTGCAACGCCGCACTCTTCTCCTTGATGAGGTCAAAGTCCTCCCCCTCCTTAGCCTCGTTCGCCTCCTTGATCGCCTGCTCAACCTCCTTCTTCGTGTCCTCGTCGACCTTATCCCCGTGCTCGGCCAAACTCTTCTCGGTGCTGTACACCAACGAATCGATCTCGTTCTTGACCTCGATGTTCTTTTTCCTGGTCGCGTCAGCCTCGGCGTTCGACTCGGCGTCCCTGACCATCTGCTCGATGTCGGTGTCGCTCAGGCCGCCGCTGGACTGGATCACAATGTTCTGCTCCTTTCCGGTTCCCTTGTCCTTTGCGCTGACGTTGAGGATTCCGTCTGCGTCGATGTCGAAGCTGTGAATGGAAGGGTGTTAATGGAATGGTGTGGTGTGGTGTGGTGTGGTGTGGTGTTAATGGAATGCTTCGCTCGCTGCGCTCGCTGCGCTCGCTGCGCTCGCTGCGCTAACTCACCTAACCTCAATCTGAGGCATGCCCCTGGGCGCGGGCGGAATGCCGACGAGATCAAACTGTCCAAGAGTCTTGTTATCCGCCGCCATGTCCCTCTCTCCCTGCATGACCTTGATCTGCACCTGCGGCTGGTTGTCCACCGCGGTGCTAAACGTCTGCTGCTTCTTGGTTGGGATTGTGGTGTTGCGGTTGATGAGGCGGGTGAAGACACCCCCGAGGGTCTCGATTCCGAGGCTCAACGGCGTAACGTCCAACAAAAGAATGTCCTTCACGTCCCCCTTCAAAACTCCGCCCTGGATCGCCGCTCCCATCGCGACGACCTCGTCGGGGTTAACCCCTTTACTGGGCTTCTTCCCGAAGAACGCCTCAACGGTCTCCTGAACCTTTGGCATTCTGGACATTCCCCCCACCAAAATAATCTCGTGGATCTCGCTCTTGGAGATGTCGGCGTCCTTCAGGCAGCTCTTGCACGGGTCGATGGTCCTCTGAATCAAGCCGTCGACAATACTCTCAAACTGAGCGCGTGTGATCTTGCTGTTCATGTGCTTGGGCCCTGAGGCGTCCGCGGTGATGAACGGGAGGCTGACATCGGTCTGCGCCAACCCATCCAACTCCCTCTTGGCCTTCTCCGCCGCCTCCCTCATCCTCTGCATGCTCTCCGCCTGTCCGCTGAGATCGATCCCGCTCTGCTTCTTGAAGTCCTTCAGCAGATGCGCGAGGAGCTTCTCGTCAAAGTCCTCCCCGCCAAGCATAGTGTCGCCGTTGGTGCTCTTCACCTCAAAGACACCCCCGCTGATCTCCAGGATGCTCACGTCGAAGGTCCCCCCCCCGAGGTCGAACACCGCGATGGTCTTCCCGTCGGCCTTGTCCATCCCGTACGCAAGGGCGGCGGCAGTGGGCTCGTTGATGATGCGCAGCACGTCAAGGCCCGCAATCTTCCCGGCGTCCTTGGTTGCCTGGCGCTGGGAGTCGTTGAAGTAAGCGGGGACGGTGACCACCGCCTTGGTCACCTTCCGGCCCAGGAACCCCTCGGAAGTCTCCTTCATCTTCCCAAGGACCATGGACCCAATCTGGGAGGGGGAGAAGGACTCCTTCGAACCCGTTCCGTTGTCGAGGGAGACCCAAGCATCGTCGTTGTTTTTTGATTTTTCGATTGTGTAAGGAACCAGCTTTTTTATTTCTTGCACTTCCACATCGTTGTAGCTGCGGCCGATGAGTCTGGGGTGGTGTGGGGTGGTGTGGGGTGGTGTGGTGTGGTGTGGGGTGTGGTGGTGGGTGGGTTGTGGGTGGGTTGTTGGGTAGAGGTTGGGGTTAGTAAATAATCAATCGTTGTAAACAATCATTTGTTGTGTGTAACATTGTGTGTTATATTGTGTGTAACATTGTGTGAACATTGTGTGTAACATTGTGTGAAACATTGTGTGTAACATTGTGGTAACATTGTGTGTACATTGTGTGTAACAGGCGTTGTCATTGCACACATTTCCATGTCCAACTCTTACCTCTTCACCGCGTACAATGTGTTCTCGGGATTAGTGACTGCCTGGCGTCTAGCTGCCTGCCCCACCAGCCTGCTTCCATCCCCGGCAAAACTGACAACCGACGGTGTCGTCCGGGCCCCCTCGCTGTTCTCAATCACCCGCGCTGTGCGACCCTCCATGATTGCAACGCAGCTGTTTGTGGTGCCGAGATCGATGCCGATCACGTCGCCAGCTTCGGGGGCGAGGCCTCCTTCGGAGGTTGATAATAGTCGGGTTGATCCAGTCTTGGAACTGCTGTTCAGGAAAGTCGATCGGGACCCACGGAAAGCCACATTGGCGCCACTACGGCTGATGTGGGAGAGCATGCGAAGGGAAGGGTTTTTGAGCCAGAAAGTTATGGTATGGTGGCGAATGAGTAATTTGAAGTTCCAGCCATCAAAAACAATTAATTTGTCCTCTCGCCACAAACCATTCCAATCGCCCATCTACCTTAAAACATGGTGAGACCTAACACTGTACCTCAATTCTCCCACACAAACCTTTTTGTTTTGGATTAGGCTAACATTTCATCCCACTCGCAAATCCACATCCTATCTCTTCACTCTCATCCTAATCAGTCCACTTTCACCGGAAACCTTGACTCAGCTCTCTCCACTGGCCGTGTTGGAGCCGACGACGAGATCAAGAAGCGCATTGAGGACCTTGAGCGTGAGGCCCAGTCCCTTCGTGGTGAGCTTTCTGTCGACCAGGTGGCTTCCTCCGACAGAAACAACTCCGGCAAGCCCAACCGCCGCAACAACAACCGCTCCAGCAACAACAACCGTTCCCACAACAACAACGGAAAGGCGCGCGAGCAGCCAGCTCCCCGCGACGGCGACGAGAAGCGCCAGCGAAGGAGCGACAACAGCAACAACAACAACGACTCCAACAATGGCGACAACGACATGGACGACGACGAGCGCCCGCGCGGTCGTGTTAAGTGGGTTTCCCAGGAGGACGACGCGAAATCAGTTTCCAGATTGATCATCGGCGCGGCAATGCCAGACGCCGTCGTTGGCTTCCCTGTCAACCTCCACAGTAAATACGACCTCAACACCAACACGGCCATGAAGGGCGTTGCCGTTGCCGTCCTTCGGATCAACGAGGATTTTGGCGAGAGGTGAGCGAGCGGAGAGCGGGGGGGGGTTAATGAAGACGAGAAATATACATACGAGCCAGCGACTCGAATACGAGCCACTACTAACCCCTTCGACTAACCCCTTCGACTAACCCCTTCGCACCTTCTTCGCTCTTCGCTCGGCGCAGCCACGCCGGAATCTGCTGCCTCCCCAGCTTCCGCGACAACAGGAACGAGATGACCTTGACGGTTCACTCGCTCGACGTGCAGCCGGAGATGCCCGTGGAGGGGGAGGAGGACACCCAGGTTCTTTCCGTTGCCAGGAGCACCGAGTACAGCGTGCTCGCCGGGGCCGTTGCCAAGAACAGCAGGGACGGAAAGATGAGCATCCTAAAGGCCATCGGGGCCAGCGCCGTCTTCTGCGGCGTCAGGGCATTGGCAACGGCCAGGGAATACCTGCAGAGCGATGGGGACGAGGATATCATGGTCATCCCCAGGTTCAGCAAGACCATTCTAGATGGCAGGGATACCGAGACTACCGTCACCGAATTGTGCGTCTTGCCCAACAGGGGCGAGGAGGATGGCGACGAGGACATGGAGGAGGGGGGGTTTGTCGAGGACAACTAGGGGAAATAGTGGAGGGGAAGGGAAGGGGAGGGGGAGGGGAGGGGAGGGGAGGGGAAGGAGGGCAATCTGAACAATCAAAATCCGCAGAGCAATAACAACAATCGACACAAACAAACCCTAATAACAACCGAGAAATACGAGTAACATACAGTAGCCGGATTCGTTTATTGAAATTCTAAAGCCTTTCTGTTATTAGGGTTTGCATTTTGTTTGACACCCGATGGATTGGTCGTCGCAGGAAGGTGGTGCAAAGCAGCTGTGGCAGTGTCGACATCACACTTTTCGGGCCGCGCGAATCGACATATCGCATCAGAACTAAATATGTATAAACTAAAGCATATCTTTGTAACACATCTCTTTGATATCAAACCCCTAAAATAACCACAAGCTAAACACTCTTAGCACACCTTACCCCGACATAAACCGACATATTCACTCCTGCGGAGATTTCCGCTCGAGGGAAATCCGCAACGGCGAAATTGCCTCGCGAAGTTCATGGAAAATGACTTCGAACTTAATTAACTTCTAAGACTTCCTTTTGTTAATCACCCCCACACACAACACTCTCAAACAACCTAGCCCACGAAAGCCGAGCCCCCCACCCCCATTTGGGGAGTCACCCCGACATAGAGGCAAAGCGCCAAGAATATTCACTCCTGCGGAGATTTCCGCTCGAGGGAAATCCGCAACGGCGAAATCGCCTCGCGAAGTTCATGGAAAATGACTTTGAACTTAACATTAACTTCTAAGACTTCCTTTTGTTAATCACCCCCACACACAACACACTCAAACAACCTAGACCACGAAAGCCGAGCCCCCCACCCCCATTTGGGGAGTCACCCCGATGTATACAAGAAAACTTCGGGGGAAAATTTCCAAAAAACTCAATTTTGTCCACCTTTAGAGTTTTTTCATCAACGCGGTCTGATCTTTTGCTTATATTACGATATATTAATTGACATTTTGAGGTTTTTATACACTTTTGAGCAAAAAAAGTTGCAAGAATTTAAATTAATCTTAAGATCATTTTTTAATTTGTCTATTTCGCTTAGTATGATTGATCTAAATTCTTGCAACTTCTTTTACTCAAAAGTGTATAAAAACCTCAAAATGTCAATTAATATATCGTAATGTAAGCAAAACATCTGACCGCGACAATGAAAAAACTCTAAAGGTGGACAAAATTGAGTTTTTTGGAAATTTCCCCCGAAATGTTTTTTGCGCTTTTGCCGTTACCCTGCTTGCGCGTCCTAAAAAGCGTCATGTCGACACCCACAGCTTTGTTGCATCGCCTTCCTGCGATGAGCAATTTATTGTTGGTCGGAAAGTGTTTTTAATCGGATTTTTTGGCAATCTCTTCATCGCCGATTTCTCATCAAGTCACCTTGCCCGTGCTCCACCGCCCACCCCACCCTCACTCCAAAAAAACTGCAATAGCTGGAGCTTGTACATGTTTCGGGTGCCACTACCACCGAGATATTAAGTGGGGACGGGATTGCAACACCCCTGGCTTCCTTCCAGCTCGGCTCGATCATCTCCGGTTTCCCACCTGGGCTCAAAAGGGTCAAACATCCTCCGCAGCATCTCCCCCCAGCTGCAAACCTGCCCCCCGAGCCCCCCTCGTGATGCGAACACCCCCTGGGATGCTGTGAGTAGGGTGCGGGACGGTAAACCCCCCTCCAAAAATCGAGCAAAAATCGAGAACGATGCGAACCAGCTAATTTCCAAAAATAGCAATATTTTAATTGTTTCTCATGAATCGGTGGTTTAATGCTATAAATACTCTGGACCGGGCAACAGGAACTCTACCACCACACTCGTTGGCCCATCCCCAGCCCCAGGCCTCTGTATGCACATATTCAGAAGGGCAATGCCCTTGTGCAATTTTCGAAGCTCGGCCTCAGTCGCCGGCGGACTTGTCGGCGCCTTGCACGTCTTTTTGTGCTTCTTCCACGCTGACTTTTGGCAGGTGGGGGAGCAGTAGCACGTGCGCTTGCACCGTGAGCAAGGTTTGGCGGGGAGGGAGCTGCAGACATCGCACTTGCGAGCCGGCTTCAGCACGCCCTCAATTTCGACCAGCTCAGCCTTGTCGTACTTCATGTGCTTGATGAACTGGCAGACGGTGTTGTAGGGGCCGTAGATCTCGTGGTGCTTAGTGGGGAGGGATTTGAGGAGGAGGGTGGGGAAGGGGGTGCGGGAGATGTACTTGGGGGTGAGGCGGAGGACGTTTTGGATCTCTTTGCACGCATCGAATTGGGGGTGCTCGGCAAACTCGAGCATTGTGTTGCCTTGGTTGTTTTTAGAGTTGAGGGAAAGTGGGTGACGATGGATCATTCGAAGAGCAAGAAACACGAGGGACTCGGTGTATTCCTGGCTACAGCAAGCAATAGATCGAAGAAGATCAGAATTCCTGTATTTGAGCACTTCACGCACCAACTCGTCATCGTGCTCATTGATGAACTTGTGGCAGTCTGCATACGATCGTGATTTGATCCATATATACATCTCACCCCTCCAATAAGCCACTGGTGCGTACAAGCGGCGCATCTCCTTCGCACCCAACGAACGAGCTTCCTCGGGAGTGATGGAGAGCAAGCCGATGATCTCAGCACAGGCTCCACTCCTACGGGCAATGTCGAGTGGAGTTTCGCCTTTATTGTCTCGTGTGATGAGGGCCTCTGGATTCCAGCCAATCGACTGCATGCCCACATCGGCAAGAATATGTGTGTGTGTCTGAGCTTTCGCTGCCATCCAATGATGTGGCAGTCGTCCATGCTCGTCTTTCTCCTTGTACTTTCTCACGAGCAAATCTACGTTACGATCTGGGAGAAACAATGCATCTGACAACTTGGGCCAATCACGCTTCTTGAGCCATTTATGGTGCTCATTGGAAGGCATAAAGATATTCTCGTGAAAATCTCGAGAACGGAGAGGTGGAAGTGGAGGGTTGGCGATGGCCAGGTGGGGCAAGGGCGGAAAATGGTTTTTTGCTTTTTTGGCAACAATTTCAAAATTAAATGTCAATTTTTACACGTGTTAAAGCACGTATAGCAACGAAAAAGTCTCCTTACTGCACCACATATTAGATTGATAATAACCAGCTTGCCCGTCGACCATCATTTTAGATTTTACTACTACAATATATATTGAGACCATATTTTTGCTCTCATGTCCCTCTTCATCACAATCCCCGCTTCGCTGGTCTTTGCATCTCTCTTCTCCGCCCGTTACATATTCGAGCACCTCAATCCGAGCTCCTACTCTCATTCTGAGAAAGGCCCCAAATCTGTGCCACTACTACTACGGCCGAAGATTCGCTTGAACCAAACCTTCCTCAAGTTTGGCGACGATGTCGTGCCCCTCAACCCAGTCTCCCCCAACCCCCCCATTTCACACCTAATCCTCTCCCCAACTCCCACAGGAATCGACATCACTGTTTCCAAAACCCCCACCAAAACCAGCCTCCCCAACTCCTCGTGGAATGTAATTTCACCCCACCGAATCCTCGCAGTTCCCTACGGCTGCTCATTCGCCTTCGTCCGCTCGCTCTTCGAGCCGCTTCGTTCGAAGTTCTCGAGAGAGAGAGCTGAGGATGCCAGGCTGTGTTGCTGCGTATTAGCAGCAATGCCAGACGGTCGTCTTGTCGTGACACAGAGAATTCGGAAGGAGCGAAGGAAGAAGGGGGGGACGTTCAGCGGCATGTGGGTATTCCCTGGCGGACACGTAGACTTGGTGGAAACAGGAAAGATTGAGACGCTGGAGGATTGCGTGAGAAGGGAGTTCGAAGAGGAGACGGGAGTCAGGCTAAAAGTTACAGGGGGTGACTTGAAGAAATTGTGTTCGTACAATGCCAGTATTATGCGCGTGAAGAACGGCAGATCCTACTTTATAGTGTTCTTCGCAGGCGTCGTTGATCCCCGCGACGTGAAAATGCTTGCTGGTGGTGGTAAAGTTGATCTCGTGAAGACTTTCAAAAACCTGCAAAAGAATGAAGTCGGCAAGATCGCGCTTGTGGCCGAAAAGGACTTTTTTTACACAATCCCGCAAGCGATCGGAGGTGGAACGGTAGAAGAGCTTATTGTGCGTGCCGAAAAGGCTGGCAGTGAGATGGAGTGTGTCAGCGTCAACGACATCACGGACGAGCTTGAGATTGAGAAGATTGGGTTGAAGGATTTGATTGGGACGGGGGGGGAATGGAACGGGAACTCGGGGTTGGGAATGGGCCACCGGTTCGCGGCGAGCGTGCTTGTGAAGGGGGAGGAGTTGTGGAGGGAGGGAGGAGTAGAGAATAGTTAAGAAAAAATAGACACGAAATTGAAATTCAGATGTGATAGAACTTCAGTTCTCTATGCCGCCAAGTATCTCCATGACACTGTGCACGCTGCTCCTCCTCCCTGCTCCCCCCTCCTCCTCAACCACCTCCGCCGGCAGCATCTCATCCGGAATTTTGTCGATTTTAAACCAATCGGCATTCTCAAATCGCCACCTCTCTATATTCAGCCTAACCCACTCTTTAACCTCCCTCTTGCACTTTATTATGTAGCTAGCCCTGTTGTCGAACGCCGCGTCGAACTTGCTCGCGTCGTCCTCGCTCGTCAAGAACAACTGCACTGTGTACTGCGGCGCTGTCGTCCTCGTGAAGAAAGTCTTCACAAATCTCTTTTCAATCGACTGGAAGAACCATCCGTTCAGCACCATCCAAACGGTGAAATTCACCACCAGCAGCAACCGCAGGTCCTCCTTGTTGTCCCTTGAGTACCACCCTAGTGCTGCGAAGGGCATTATCTGCGCCCAAACCATGGAAAGGCTGTAAGCCGCCCCCCCAAGCTCAAACGGGTGCCGGAAGTGCACGCAGCCCGTGAAGTCCGCTACCACCTTGACCAACGCTCTCTGAACGAACGCCATAATTATGCCAAGCACGCCCTCCACCCGCATCCAGTACATATAGTCTCGCCTCAAGATTTTGAACAGCATGTACGCTCCAACCTGCGCCGAGCGAGCCAAATGAATGTTAGTTTAGTAAAATTTGTAAAATTTGCTTCATCGCTCGCTCACCTCAACCAAGAAAAACCTCAGAGCAAGGCTCACATCCTCCACCGCCAAGATTGCGTACCCCAGGCTGCGGCTCAAGTTGTGGAGCGTTGAAGTTACCGACATCAGCAAGAACGTCAACCCCCTTTTCTCGTTATCCACATAACCATAAAACAGAGGCTGCACTATGCGCCGGCGAGGATCCGTGTCAATATCTATCGAGAGCATAGTGCTGGTGAGTCCCGTGGTCAACGCCGACACGAGGATGCTCGCAATTGCACCTCCACTACCCCCCAAACTTGGGTTCATCAGCATCACGTAGCACTGGAGCACGCAACCGGGTATCGTTTCGGTTGCCAGCTCTATTCCCTTGTTGACCATCATCTCATCCACGGCGCCTAGAACTTTCTCTTCGTCTTTCAAGTTAGTGCTTACCCGGTAGCAGTCAACAAAGGGGCGAAGGAAGAAGATCGTGATGAGGATCTCCTGCGCTTGCCGCTTCCAATTCTTCTTCTGGTAAACAGCCAACACACAAAGCATCTAGATGAAAGTGTTTGTGGACAGCAGAATCACCATTGAGGTAGCGCTTCCTTCCAAGCCCTCCGAAAAGTACAAATTTATCATGTAGAAGTCGCTGCGGGTGGGTTAGTTCTTTGCAAAATTCTATATATTTCACCTCCTATTTTCGCTCACCTAATCAAGTCCACCGTGCTCAATGTGATGATGATCTCCTTCATGGACGATAGCGTCGTCGCCTCCATTTTTTCTCGCCCTGATTTGCCTTCCGAAATTGCCAACTTGTTCAACTCGCCCAAAATCTGTTTCGAGAGAAAATCGTCCGGCACCTTCGCCACGATGAACCACTCCTCTCCCACCAAAATGTCATAGTTCTGAGCAATCCACCCTTTCACCTCCTCCTCGCATTCGGCTAGATAACTAAGTCGATTATCGAAGGCTGCATCGAACTTCGATGCGTCGTCCTCACTGTTTCGGAACAATTCTACAGTGTATTGAGGTGCCGTCTTCGTGCCAAAGAACGTCGTTATGTAGCTCTTCTCGATCAAGAAGAAGAACAACCCGTTCAGCACCAACCATAATCCAAAGCAGACGAACAATAAGGTCTGCAGTTGCTCCTTATTTTCTCCCTCGTACCACCCCAACGCTACGAAAGGCATCATTTGCGCCCCGATCATGATCGCGCAGTACGCCGCCCCTCCGAGCTCGTACGGGTGGCGGAAGTGGATACAACCCTGCGCGGATTAAAAGATGATGTATGTTAGTGATTGCCTCCAAATGCACATTTTCCTCACGCTCCGCGCATCCCCACTCACCGTGAAGTCCGTGATCGTCTTCACCAACGTTCGTTCAACAAGTGATATTATGACACTCAACACTCCCTCCAACCTCACCCAGTAGTAGAAATCTCTCCTCACAATCTTGTACAGGAGGTAAGCTCCCACTTCACCGACGAAGAACTTCAGCGCAAGGTTCAAATTAACCACAGCCAAAATGGCGTAGCCCAAGCTCCGGCTCAAATTGTGCAACGTGCTGATCATCGTCATGAGCAAAAACGTCTGCCCTCTCTGCTCGCTCCCGTTTTTTATGTACCCGTAGAACAGTGGCTGCTTAGCGCGGTGGGGCAGATCTGTGTCCATATCATAGGCGATCATAGCGCTCGTCAGCCCGGTCATGAAGGCGGAAATTCCGATTGAAATTATAGGCCCACTGCCGCTTCCTAGGTACGGGTTGAGCAGCAGCACGTAACACTGCAGCACACACCCGGGGATACTCTCCGTTGCTAGCTCAATTCCTTTGTTCATAATCATAGCTGCCAAAGGGTTGACTGTGGTTTCCGAATCTTCGTGCTTGTTGTGGACGCGCCACGCATCGATAAACGGCCTCAGAAACAGCAGCGTGAGGAGCCACTCTTTCAGCAAAGTCTTCCAACCCTTTTTCTTGTTGACAGCCAACACAATAAGAAGCTGGATGAACGTGTTGATGGCGATCATGACAATCATAGTGTTCGCGTTGCTGTGCAGGCCATTCTCCTTGTAAAGGTAAATCATGAAAATGTCAGTCATGGTGTCGACGGTCGTGAGCGTGATGACGACCTCCTTCATGGACGAAATTGTTGTTGGTTGTAGCTTCTCCCGTGTCCCACCTGCGCCGAGCGAAGCGAGATTGTGCGCATTTTTAATGAAGGACGAGCGAAACGAGCGACGAGTGAGCCAAACGAATTGGGTGGGTTAGCTTAGTAGTAGTAGTGGATGTAGCCATTATGTCAATAGCAATTTCGCGGGATTCATCGCGATTATTCTCGTCTTCATAAAGGCTCGCTCGCTTCTTTCGCTCACCTGCTGCCGCCTCGTTCAGCTGTTGGAGGGCGCGTCCTGGAATGAATTCGTCTCCGACTGATGCGATGAACTTTGGGGTGAACCACGCTGGCTTTGTTCGCACCCACGTCGCCCAGTTGGCGTGCATGTAAGTGATCACCTCGTCCCTGATCGATGT
>BRYC01000182.1:22187-47607 GCA_030267985.1 Parmales sp. scaly parma | reverse complement strand
GCGAAGCTCGCGAGCCTGAGCACTGGCCTGGCCTGAAACTAACCCTCCCCCACCACTCCACTCACCCACCTCCCACAAACTCGCTTCGCTCGCTCGCAGGTACAGAGCTCCGAAGACCTCCTTCAAAGAGTACCACAAGGATAACGAGGTGCCTTTTCTCCAGGTCGTCGGCGTCTGGTGCGTCGACACCAGGGACGTGATGTTGACGAACGGCCTTGGGGCTGCCGCTTCCGACTCCGACTCCGAGTTCGACTCAGAGTTCGACGACTCGGAGTCCGACTCAGAGTCCGACTCAGAGTTCGACTCCGACGGTTCCGACTCCGTGCCCAAGAAGAAGATGAAGGTCTGAATAATGACAAAGTCGATTTTGTTTATTAAATTGTTGCTTGAAAACTTGAAATTTCTATCTCCTTTCCCTTCCCTTCCCTTCCTTCCCCCTCTTCTCGTTTATCTTTGTATTTTTCTGTATTTTCCTTTTCACCCCTCCGCCATCAAACCTTCGTACAGGCTCGTGTTCTCCGCCCCTCCAACCGCATCCAACCCGTAATTACTGCACTTTAAGGCGACAGCGCGCATGCTCGAGATGAGCTCAATGTTCGCTCCAACAAAGGTAGGCTCGTGGTACCTAACGTCCCACTTCTCGCAGAGCGGCTTCACGAGCGCCCTGGCCTCGCGCAGGTTGTGCCTGGGAAGCCGAGGGTAGAGGTGGTGCTCGATCTGGAACTGGAGCCCGCCGTGGAAGAAGTCGAACCACCGGCTGCACGCAACGTTCATCGTGGTGCGGCACTGCATCTTGAACCACTCGTCGGTCGTGTCGTTGTAAGCGTGCCCGTGGTAGGTGCTCATGGTGAAGTGCGAGATGCAAATTTGCACGTGCAGCAACCCGGCACAGCCGTGGCTGATGACTGCGTAGAGGAATCTCTCGTTGCTCGGCAGCGAGTAGAAAATGTAAGACAATCCTTCGCCGAGCGACGCCAAAAAATTGAGAATAAAGTTAGTATAGTAGTGGGCTCGTATATATTTCTCGTCTTCATCAAGGCTCGCTCGCTTCCTTCGCTCGCTCACTCACCCGTCAAAAACATCGCCATTGACACGGCCTCTAATTTTTGGAAGTTCTTAGCGTGCCACCCGTCCTGCTGCTTGCAGTTGTAGATGAAGATGATGCCCTGTGCGTAGAGATTGAACCTGGCGACTGCCATGATCGGGTAGAAGAGGAAGTGCTGGTACGAGACCAGGAACTTCCACAGAAAGTCCATGGTCATGTATTTCTCGTGGTAGGTGGAATAAAATCCCTTCTTCAAATCCTCCTTGTCCATGATCGCTCCACCCGCGACCAGCTTATCGGTGTCGAAACAATTTTCGCTGACGGCGAATACGGGGAGGTGCTGGATGTCGGGATCGTGTTCGATGCTGCGCCGAGCGAAGAAGGTGCGAAGTAAATTGAGTGGATAAGTTTTTTGTTTTGTGTAGTTTAGTTTCGGTAGGAGTTCAGTTAGTAGAGGCTCGTATATATTTCTCGTCTTCATCAAGGCTCGCTCGCTTCGCTCGCTCACCTGTTGCACACAATGTGGTGGACGTTGTGCGACCTCTTCCACCAACCAATCGAAATCCCTCCGGTCATATTCCCCAAAACCACGCCGAGCCACGTCTCCTTGAATTTCTTGTGGCTGACGGCATTGTGGCCGACGTCGTGCCCAACGAAGGCCTGCTGCTGCCAGAACGTGGCGAGCAGCAGCGCACCGCCCATGTGCGACCGAGTCGAGTCCTGGAGGAGGGTGAAGAAGAGGCTGAGGATTTTTTTATGTTAGAGTTGCAAGTTAGGGTGAATTTTATTATTTAAAAATCATCCCACTCACCTTCCAAGCAGCAAGCAAATCAACCAAATGAACTTCAAGTAGTAGTAACAGTTGTTGGTCTCGAACAGACCGCGTCTCAACAGCTCCTGCCTGATCGCCCTGTGCTCCTGGGTGAACGGATCGTCGTCCAAAGTGTCGACGCAGTCCCCGATGTAGTAACTCGGGAGCATGGTCTTGTACACCTTGAAGGGGTGGTAGTTGGCGAAGGCGTCGGTGCAGTCCTGCACCGATCGAAGTGAGGTGCATTTTTTATGAAGCATGAGCGAAACGAGTGAAACCGAGCCAAACGAATTGAGAGGGTTCGTTCAGTCAGTAGTGGATGAAGCCAATAGTTTGTTTTGTCAGTAGCCATTTCGCGGGATTCATCGCGAGTATTCTCGTCTTCCTCAAGGCGGCGAGCGGAGACTGAATGAGACTCACCTTGCCGCCCATGTTGACCATTGGGAGCCAGCCCCCGGGGTGCTTGTCGATGAAGTTGGTGACGTCGTAGACGTGACCCTCAATCACGATCCAGCAGGATTTTCTGGTGTTGTGCTGGGCTATCTCGCTCATCTTGAAGTCCAGCTTGAACAACTTCTTGGTGTTCTTGGGAAGGAAGAACTTGGGCACCAGGACGGACTTTCCCTGCGCCGCATTTTGAAAAATGAGTGAGTTTTTTTTTTTTTTAATTTAAAGTGGATGTAGCCATTTCGCCGGATTTGATTCATCCATGTCGAGTATTCTCGTCTTCATCAAGGCTCGCTCGCTTCGCTTGCTCACCTCCTCCTCGCGCCAAACGAGCGCGGTGGTGTCGTCCTTAGATTTTGAAGAGGCACTTTGGGGTGGTGGCTTGGGGACAAGAACGACCGAATCGTCGCCAGAGTCAGAGTCGGATTCACTGATCACGGATGGCTTGGAGTCGGAGTCGGCGTTGGCGTCCCACCAAGCTTTCTCCTCCTGCGTGATCATCGCAGCAGGAGGGCGGAACCTGGCCGTTTCGTGGTTCTCCGAAAGGTTGTCCAAAATCACTACTGTGATTGTGAGCATCGCCAAAAACACCATGTAGGAGTAGGTGGGGAGGGCTGGGAGCTTGCCAGGGGCTAGGGACACTGGGGAGAGGAGGTCAAAGTTGGCTTGTGAGAGTAGGGCGGAGGAGGCAATCGCCATAACGGTTGTGACGAACAACGAACCAAACCTGTTGGGAGGTAAAGCCGGAGAACTCATGGTGTTTTAGTTGTAGAGGTGTATTGGGGGGGGGGGGGGTCTAAATCTGATTCTATTGGTTGAAAGATCTATCCGGTGAGGTAGAAGATTCCCACTGTGCAAGTTATTAATGAAATGTAGAAAACAAGGCAAGCACTTATTGCTGTTATAATTTTGAATGTTATCGGTTCGAGTTGTGGGACGAAAGGGGAGGAGATGGCTAAGAGAAGGATAACAAGTAGGAGTAGCACGATAGTGATGAGCGGGTTAACAATGATATATTCAGGAATGTGGAAACCAATTTAAAATTGAATGGAAATGAAACAAATTTTTTTTTAACTGAAATCTGCATCTAAAAAAGGGCAACACAAAGGAAGGAAAGGGAAAATAAATCACAAGACCTACTGAAAGATTTAATGGCCCGTCCTCGTGCCCCTCCAGCTCGTTCCCCCTCCTCTACCTCATCCTCAGTCGCCTCCGGCTCTTCCCCCTCAACCCCTCCCCCACAACCACTCCCCCCAACCACTCCACGTGATGTAGAGTACAAAATTGGCGATCGCATTACTTGGGTGGATGCTAAAAAGACACCCTTTCACGGAGTAATTGAGGAAGTTTTCCCTACCAAGTACGAAATCGTTTGGGATTTAGATGGTACAATTTCAGTTCTTGGAAGGTCGAGCCGGGATAGAATGTCACACTTTGGCTTTGCTCCAGCCGTTGCCAAGAACATTTCATTTGATTCTGAGACATTAAAAAAAGTTGCCTCTCCGAAGAAGGAATCCACCAAAAAGGAGAAGCAAGGCAAGAAACGAAAGGTTTTCAGTGTTGATGACGAGGACGAGGACGAGGACGACGGCGACGACGAGGACGAGGACGAGAACGACGGCGGCGACGACGGCGACGACGACGACGACGACGACGACGACGAGGGCGAAGATACCAAAACATCCAAATCAAAGCAAAAATTTGCAATCGTCCGACAAGATGTCGATGGCGACGGAACCGAATGGTTCACACGGATCAGATCTGTTGGCGGGTGCTTCACAACCACCAAAAAAGCAAAATCCTATCTCCTGAAGCTCATCAAACAAAAAGATCTCCACCTTATCACCAAAAACAATCAATACGACAATTTCGACTTCAGCAAACATGCCCGAAAAGAAGAGAAAAATTTCGTGCAATACGTTGAAAGCCGAGACAGGCTGAAGGGTTACAAGTTTGAGATAATAGAAATCTGATTGGAGAATATTTATATTATAAAATGCCCTCATTTGAATTTTTTTTTGAAAAGCAATTTTAAAGTCTGCAGATAAGTGCAAAAATCTTAATACATATTGCAATTATTAAGAGTCCATTGATTCCAGCACACCACGATGCTACCTAAAACATTATTACAAGTGGTTTGCATCATCGTTCTTGTTGAAACTTCAATCGCCCAATTTGTCATTCTAAATGTGACTGCAGACTCAACTCATGGCTATGTAGGTCTCTACTTGTGTCAATGGAAAGCATCTGCACATGATATAAGCTCGTGCCGAAAACGACGAGGCGAAATATTCCACCAATCAAGCTTCACCATGAAGTCAAGGTTCAAATTCTCCAAGGGGAAGAAAGTCAAGTATATGGAGCTGTCCTCCGTGGGTGCAGACAGTGATCCTATCCCGCTGAACCAATACAGCAGCGAGGTAGTAATTTTTGATTCTCTCCTCGAGATTATGATGGCGACAGAGTTGGAGTCTAATTCCAATTCCAGCTCCTTGCTGGTCGACATTGCTGAAATCGCTCTGATGATGGACGACACCTTCAATTTACCAGATTTTCTCCTCCCACCCCTAATTCGAGCGGGTGGGGACTATGCAAACTCTCTTCTGGCCATAAATTGCATGAATCAGGTGAGTAGAGTGTTATTTGATTTGCTCTTGTGCTGTGAATTGTTGTTAATGTTTCGTTCGTTTTCATTTGTCGTTTCGTTGTCGCGCGCAGTACAACTTTTCCTGTGCCTCCTCGCACTTCGCGTCCGTGCACCCCCAATACTTGACGCAGCACCCGCCCTTCTATGGGGCATATCTCCTGTCCCAGATTATATCTCTCCCTCTCCCCCGACCCCAACCCCAATCCCAATTTCATTCTCAAACCCATTCTCAGTCAATGATTGCAGCCGAAAAATTCTTACTCCAACCAATCGCGTCGATTTGTGAGACAGCTCGCCAGTTCTACAAGAATGGCAACCTCCCCGACCTGCACGAGGCATTGGGTGAGAATTTGTTCAAAATTGGGAGCGTTCCCGCGGCCATGGCCCACGCGAACGCCCTCTTCGGATTTGACAACGACAACGACAACAACAACGACTCCCCCAATTTCCAACTTTCGTGCTTGAATTTATTTGCCCCAACCCATAGACACCCCCCAAAGATGTTCTACCTCATCAGACAATGCTTACTGTTCCTCAGCCCACCGACTCTGGAATCGATAGCCGTTTCTAGCCTCAAGCGAATCCAACTTCACCAAATGCTCAAGTTCTGGCTTTCGCCCAGCTCGACGATAAACATTTCGACAGAAAACCCTGTTCTCGACATTGGCACCCGGCACGTATTCCTGACGGTCTACCAGGGCGCAACCGAGGTTGTCGCGGATAGAGTCATATACGAGCAGCTGGTCGAGCTTCACAAAAGGTTGTCGCCGACCTTGCTGAATTACAGCAACGTCCAATCACCACCTCCACCACTTGCGCCAGTGCCAGCTAAGCGCAGGATTGGGCTGATCTCCGCCCACCTGAAGTGGCACTCCGTTGGCCGTCTGTTACACGGCGTGTTTACCAATTTGGCAACCTCCTCCCAATTCGACCTATTTTTCATTTTCGTTGGCGATCATGATCAAAGCAACAGCAACATAGATTTCACGAAGACATTAGACGCTGCCCACCACATTCATCTGAACCCCAACGACTTCAAGAGTAATCAGCAGACCCTAACCCAGTTGAACCTAGACGTGCTAATTTTCAGCGACCTGAACCTCGATTCGGCGACAACCTTCCTAGCGTACGGGAGGTACGCTCGGGTGCAGATCGGTTTTTGGGGGCACCCCGTCAGTTCCATGCTGGACAGCATGGATTATTTCGTTGGCAGCGAGCTGTGGGCGAAGAAGGGCGAAGATCATTCGTTTGGGGAGCAGGTGATCCTGTTCGACAGCATGACAACGCATTTTGCAGAGCCCCCCATTGCCACCACGCCATATATCCCGCGATACCCCAATAACACTCTCTACCTCTGCGCGCAAACCATAATGAAGCTCAACCCCCTCTTCGACCCGGTCTTCAACGAAATTTTGCAATCCGACCACAATTCCGTCATTGTTCTTATTGGCAACTCCCACCAGCTGCTCTGGGCGGAACGGGTGAAAATGCGGATATTGGACTCTGTAGATGCAGGAAAAGGTGAGGCTGCAGACGGCTATATCCACTACTACTAAACTAACCCACACAAATTTGTTTGACACGCTTGATTCGCTTTATCCTTCATTAAAAATGCGCACAATCTCGCATCGCTCGGCGCAGCGCACCGGATTGTGTTTTTAAACGACCAGCTCAGCTACGACGAGTACATGGGTTTGGTGTGCGAGGCGGATGTCACGTTGGACCCTTTTCCGTTTGGGGGGGGGGTGACCATATTGGAGAGCTTGTTTTGCGGGGTGGGGGTTGCCACGGACGGGGAGAAACAGACTGTATTTGCCTTGGCGAGTGGGTGGAATAAGAGGTTGGGGAGAGACTCTCGGGGAGCGGATTACGTGGCGGAGGCGATCAGAATTGCCAACGCAAAGGTGAAGGTGAAGGTGAAGGCAGAGGCCTTTGGGTTATTCAACGACAAGGAGAGCATTGTCGAGTGGGAGGGGTTGTTGCGTAGGATTTGATAAATTTAATAAAATTAGAATGCAAGTAGTTGTTCAAAAATTTAGTCAGAATTAGTGGGAGCTGACGACCACCTACTGCCTTGGGTGACTCGGGTCAGCAAGACATCACCATCCTTGTCCCAGCCGTGGTTCGCACTCGCGACGGACTCCCTTGTCTCCAAGCTATCGTCGGGCTCGGGATTGGGATTGGGAGAGACGGGGGAGAAGTTTGCTGAGACAGGGGGTGATAGCGAGCCAACGGCCTCGCAGTCGGATGTTGACATTTTCACCTTGTCAACTTCCTCACTCGTCCACCGGCTTGAGGTGCCAGCCTCCAAAATTGCGGCACTTCGGACTTGGTACAAATCGTCATTGTCTTTGCTCCGCGTACCGCGGCAATTCTTCTCGTCGAGATCACACGCCTCGTCTAGCATCTCTGCGACGGTCCAACCCTTCTTTCTGCCCTCTTGGGTTGGGGATGGGGATGCTTTGGTGGCCTCACGATCGGCAAACCTCGCACCCCTCGTAACTCGTTTGAGCAACACATCGTCGTCGTTCTTCAACTTTCCGTGGTTGGCACTGGCAACTATGTCCCTCGTCTCCCAGCTGTCAAAAGCGGGGGGGGGGTAGGGAGAGACGGGGGAGAAGGGTTGGGAGACAGGGGGGGATTGCGAGCCGATAATCTCGCCGTCGGCGGCGGAGACTTTTAACTGGTAGTTAAGTGGTAGTTAAGTGGGTAGAAATTAAGTTAGTGGGGCGGGGTGGGGTGGGGCGTGGTGTGGTGTGGTGTGGTGGCGGTTGTAAGCCATTATTTGCTCACCTTGCTTACTTCCTCACTCGTCCAGCGACTGGAAGCACCGGCCTCCAAAATGGACAATCCCCGAACTTCGTAAAGGTCGTTGATGTTAGAGGTGGAAATGGTAAATGTGGACGTGGACGTGGATGTGGATGTGGAGGTGGACGTGGAGGGGGGAAGGGGGGTTGCGGAGGTGGGAGCAGAACCAGAAAGCAAAAGAGACGCGGAGATCCCCTCGAACTTCCGAATTATCGCCTGCTCAGCATCCTGAACGGCTCTCAACTTGCTCAACTGAGCGTCGACAATGTACTTCTTCACAAAGGACTCGTATGCTTCCACCTTTAGCTCCAGAGCTTCCACGGTGGTGGGAGTGGTGGGCCGGGAAGTGGGGGAAGTGACAGAAGTGGCGAGCTGCGCTTTGAGATTGTCAATTTCAGCCTTGTATTTCGCCTCCGTGGTAGCAATTGCCTTAACCTTCTCCTCAGACGCCTTCACCATGTAAGAACGAAGAGCCTCAACAGCATTGGTGGCAACATCGGTGGACGAGGAGTGTAGCGAGGAGGAGGAGGAGGAGGAGGAGATGTAATTTTGAGTGGCTCGAAATCGTTGAATACCGCTTAGGCTAGGAAAAGCCCAAGCCCAGTTCTGGGAAAAGAGGAGGAGGAAGGTAATTAGGAATACGGGGAACATAATGCTTCTTTTGGCGATGTGTAAATTTACAATTTTCAACCTGGGCACCTGGGTCCGCGAATTTCTATGGACTGAAATAGGAACATCATTGTATATAGTTCGTACTGAGTGTTCAGGCATTTATTACCTTCTCAACAACGTTGTGGTGGTGCCAAATTAGTGCATTATCAACAATCAACCAATTTTGTTTGACCTTTGCTCTCTTGGTGCTTTCTCAACCTTGCCACCCGTTATGCCGCCCAGGAGAAAGCGACCGGCAGCTAAACATACCCCAACAAGCAAGCCCAAGGCTTTTATAAAAATATTGGCGAAGCCACCCCCAGTACCCCTCCAGACCTTGACTTTAATCAACGCTTTACCGTACTCCTCCCTCCTGGCTCGCCGTGAGGACATAGTCGAGCGAATCAGGGAGATTGACGAGGGTGAGGGGGGCGAGAGCGAAGAAGACAACGGCAATGGCAATGTTGGCGAGAGCTTTGCGAGGAGGTTTGCGAGGGCCAGGACGGAGGAGGTGGAGGAGGTGGGGAATAATTGGGGTGGACTTGGGAATGAAGTGGTGGCGGCGACGACCTCCGACGAGGTTGCTGCTGCTGCTGCTGCTGCTGCTGCTGCTGACGCTGACACTGACGCTGTCGCTGACGCGGACGCTGACAATACCACCAGCAATAATAATAAGCATAAGCGGAAGCGATCCTACTCCGAAACGATCCGTTCGATTGTAACTTCCCCTTCATCGAACAATTCCAACACCAACACCAACACCAACACCAACACCAACACCAACACCAGCACCAACACCAACACCAACACCAACGCCTCCTCCAAGCACCTCCCCCCCTACAAGCCCTCGTACCCCGCTTTGGTCTTACCGTCTCAGGGGTTGACTCCCCTTGAGATTGCCAATAAGTGGCCGCTGGTGCCGGTGTTTCCGCCGAAGAAAATTGGGGAGAAGGAGAAGGAGAAGGAGAATAAAGTTTCCAAGGCCCAGCAGCAAAAGCAGCAGCAGCAGCAGCAGCAGCAGCAGCAGCAGGAGCGGTCAAACTCCCCAGTTCCCACCGAGGCTACTGCTGGTAGTGCCAATGCCGCCCCCTCAATCCCCACCCCCACCCTCACCCCCATCCCCAGCCCCCTCTCAATCTCCTCCACAAAAAACTCCAAAATCACAACCCCCGTCCAGGACAACCACATGAGTTACCTCCTCCAGGAGATGTCCTGGCTCTCGACGGATTTCGCCGCTGAGCGTTCTCGGCACGTCAAGTCCGCTCGGCGGCTAGCCACAGCGGTGAAGAACCATTTTAAGACGAGGGGGAAGAGGGAGGAGAAGCGGGGTGAGAGGCGGAGGGAGGATGTACTGAATCGAGGGAGGAGGTTGGGCCGAATGGTTGAGAAGGGGTTCTGGGGAAAGGTTGAACGGGTTGTGGGGGTGCTGCAGAAGGTTGAGGCGGAGGAGGGAAGGAGGGGGGATATGGATAGGCATCTTGTTAATTTGGTTAAGCAGACTGAGAAGTATGGGGAGAGTTTGGTCAGGAAGATCAGGAAGATAGATAGGAGGCCGGGGAAGGGGAGGAAGGGGAGGAAAGGGAGGAAAGGGAGGAAGAAGAATAGAAGTTCCGATGATGATTCGAACGATGATTCGAACGATGATTCTAGTTCCGATGATTCCAAATCCGAAGACTCAGACTCAGAAACAACCTCTGGAGACTCGGATTCCTCAACAATGTCCATCGAATTCATCCTCAACCCAACGAACAGGGCCCAGAACGACGTGAGCAAGCACAGTGCTACTAGGACGAACACTCGCCTCCGAAGAACTCGAACTCGAACTCGAACGAAGAAGGATCCGAGCGCCACTGGGGAGGGAGGCACAGATGAGCTGTACGGGGAGTCAACCGACCAGGGCGAACTGACACTATCCGACTCGTCGAATTCAGACTCGGAGTGGATTCCAACTGCGCAAACATTCAAGAGTGAGGCGGATAATGAGGCTACGATCGACGCGGATGAGGCGATGATTAAATTGGAGGAGGAGGAGTGCGTTCGGGGGGGGAGGATGTTGAGGGGGGGGGAGGAGGTGAGGCTTTTGGAGGAGGAGGGGGGGATGGAGATTGGGGAGGTTATTAGGAGGTATGAGGAGGGGGTGGGGGGGGCGAGCGGGAATGAAGTTGGGGATATAAATGATGATCATGTTGGGAGTGGTAATGATGATGACGGGGATGACGAGGAGGACATCGACAATGGCAACGACAATGACATTAATTCAGACGACGAATACGTCGGTCTGGACGAGGTCGACGACGAAACGACGATGCTCGATGAGGAGGCTCTCGGCCGAGAAGTCACCGTAGAGGAGGAGGAATCAGCCCTTAAAAAGGACGCGGAAATGTCCATTGATGACCTCCGAGCGATGTACGCTAAGATGGAGGAGGAGGAGGCTGACAGTGACAGTGACAGTGACAGTGACAGTGACAGTGACAGTGACAGTGACAGTGTCACCACCAGTAACAATGTTAACTCAGACGACGAGTATGTTGGTCTGGAGGAGGCTGACGATGAGACGACGATGCTCGCGGAGGAGGCTCTTGGGAGGGAGGTTACTGTTGAGGAGGAGGAGTCTGCGCTGAAGAAGGATGCGGAAATGTCCATTGATGATCTGAGAGCTATGTATGCTAGGATGGAGGATGATGATGAGGCTGATAGTGAGAGTGACAGTGACAATGGCAATGACAATGGCGATGACAATGGCAATGACAATGGCGATGACAATGGCGATGACAATGGCGATGATAATGGCGATGACAATGGCAATGGCAATGGTAACGAAAATGTTAACGACAATGGTAACGACAATGACGACGACGAATACGTCGGCCTGGACGAGGCCGACGACGAAACAACAATGCTCGCAGAAGAGGCCCTCGGCAGAGAAGTCACCGTGGAGGAGGAGGAATCCACTTTGAAGAAGGACGCGGAAATTTCCATCGATCAACTACGAGCCATGTACGCTAAGATGGAGGAGATTGCCAGTGAGTGCGAGTCCGAGTCTGACGCGGCTGCTGCTCCTGCTGCCGAGAAAACCGACGATTCGGACGACGTTGAGGACTTTGAGAATTTCGAGAAGCGGGCCCCGCATCAAGAGCAGTCCCTCGCGGACCTAGCCGCAGCGGACAACGTCGCCAGGTCCAACCAGGTCACCAGGTGAACGAGCGAAGCTGCAGAATCCATTTAAGTGTTGTATTGGCCAAATACTTGATGGCTCAGTCTGTAGCCACTACTAAGCCAAAGCTAACCCACCCAATTCGTTTGGCTCACTTCACTCGTTTCGCTCGTCCATCATTAAAAATGCGCCTCGCTTCGCTTCGCTTCGCTTCGCTCGGCGCAGACCGTTCTTCCTGTCCCACAAGCTCGCGCTCAGGAACTACCAGCACCAGGGCCTCCAGTGGCTCGTTTCGATCCAAAACAGGCGCCTCAACGGGATCCTAGCCGACGAGATGGGGCTGGGGAAAACGGTCCAGACGATCAGCGCGCTGGCCTACCTGGCTGCGTATAAGGGCATCTGGGGGCCTCACCTCATCGTCGTGCCGACGAGTTGCCTTGTCAACTGGGAGATGGAGTGCAAGAAGTTTTGCCCGGCGTTCAAAGTTTTGACGTACTACGGGAGTTCGAAGCAGCGCAAGGAGTTACGCACAGGGTGGACGAAGCCCAACATGTTCCACATTTGCGTGACGAGCTACCAGCTCGCTGTCCAGGATTCCTTCGCGTTCAGGTGAGCGAGCGTTTAGTAGTCTTGCGAGCGAAGCGTTGACGTGCACATGGTGTGTTTTGGACCGTCCCTGAGCAACCCCCCTCCCCCCTCGCACAAAAGATTGCGCCACGTGTCCAATTTTGAGCGTCTTAAAGGCGTTGTGCGTTGGAGTTGTGGTCGATTCAGTGATTCACTTTTTTTTGCCAAACTAACATTACTCATTCCAAAGGCGGAAGAAGTGGTACTACCTGATCCTGGACGAGGCACAGAACATCAAGAATTTCCAGTCGCAGAGGTGGCAGACGCTGGTGAATTTTCACTCTCAGCGCCGCCTGCTGCTCACCGGCACGCCGCTCCAGAATAATCTTATGGAGTTGTGGTCGTTGCTGCATTTCTTGATGCCGCACGTGTTCCGTTCCCGGAAGGAGTTCTCCTATTGGTTCAGCAACCCGATGAACAACATTGTCGAGGGCAACAGCAAGAGGAACGAGGACCTAATCAGGCGGCTGCACGGGATCATCAGGCCGTTCGTTTTGCGCCGGCTGAAGAAGGACGTCGAGAAGCAGATGCCCGACAAGTACGAGCATGTTGTGAAGTGCCAGCTGTCGCGGCGCCAAATGTTTTTATACGAAGAATTCATGGCCCGCTCAGCAACGCGCAACAGTATGAGCAAGAAGGGCAACTTCCTCGGCATGATGAACGTGTTGATGCAGCTTCGTAAGGTGCGTTGTGTGTGTTTGTGTGTGTGTGTATAAGTGTGTGTGTGTATTTATTTAAATCTCTTATTAATTCGCTCCAAACCCAACCAATTTCGCAGGTGTGCAACCACCCCGACCTCTTCGAACCCCGAGCAATCATCACGCCGTTCGTTTCCACTCCCCTCGTTTTCTCCACCTCTCACCTGGTGCTTAATGCACTGACCACAACTTCCGTTATGCTAAACACCGTTTCCTCCGGCCTCATCTCCAACATCTTCCACAAGAACGTCGATCTCGACCAACCCTCGATCGACTCCCTCAATTCAATACGAACCCCGTCCCACATCATCGAACAACCCCAACCCAAATTAATCCAACAGCCCCACCCCCAAAAATCCCTTTTAAACCACATGAAGGCTCTCCTACAGAGCCAGTACGATGCCGCCCTTGCCACCCAGGCCTCCAACCAAAAAATGAAGTCCTACACGAACGAGCGCAAAACGAAGGTGAGCGAGCGAAATTACTGGGAGCGAGCGAACTGTCGTCTAACCCACTCATTCGGCAAAGAATTTGGTTCTTTGCCCATACAACTGGAGGACCTTGCGGGCGTGCACTATGGCGCTGTTTCCTTGCGAAATGGCGCAGGTATGCGCCCAAAAAGGCGCACAGGACGGCACAATAAAATGCGATCCGCGCTCATCAACCACCTCCACCCCAAGACAGAAGAGCTTGATCGGATTTATGGACGCGACGCCGCAGGGTCTGATCCAAATGATCCAATCGAGCAAACAGCGGGCTTACGAGGTGAGCGAGCGAAGCGAGCGAGCCTTGATGAAGACGAGCATACTCGCGATGAATCCCGCGAACGACTACAGACAATATGGCTGCACTCCAATACTAAACTAACCCCCTCAATTCTTTTGACTCGCTTCACTCGTTTTGCTCTTGTTTCATCGAAAATGCGCACAATCTCGCTTCGCTCGGCGCAGATGGACGCAATCTTCGTGAACTTCGTGTTCGCCGTGCCCAAGGCTGGGGCTAAAAAAATCAAAATTGCCACCAGCTCAGCCAACGTGCAGGAACACTTGTTTGAGGAAAAATCGACGAGACTGTTCAAGAAGCCTCTTGCCAACTACTTGACCTCGTTCTGGCGGCCCGAGGCGCGGTTGACGAGCTTCTTCCCCGACAAGAAATTGATCCAGTTCGACGCTGGAAAGCTTCAAAAGCTTGCGGAGCTTCTTCGCACGCTCAAGGTTGGGAAGCACAGATGCTTGATTTTCACTCAGATGAGTAAGATGCTAGACGTCTTGGAGGCGTTCTTGAATCTGAACGGGCACACGTACTTGAGGTTGGACGGGTCCACCGGCGTGGAGAAACGCCAGCGTCTGATGGACAGGTTCAACGGGGACGAGAAGCTCTTCGTGTTCATCCTGTCCACTCGGTCGGGAGGCTTAGGAATTAATTTGACCGGAGCGGACACTGTGATCTTCTACGATAGTGACTGGAACCCAGCGATGGACGCGCAGGCTCAGGACCGTGCACACAGAATTGGGCAGACCAGGGACGTGCACATTTACAGAATGGTCACGGAGCACACAATCGAAGAGAACATACTGATCAAGGCACGGCAAAAGCGCCACCTCGACTATTTGGTTATGGACGAGGGAAAGTTCACGAGCG
The DNA here is from genome assembly GCA_030267985.1 of Parmales sp. scaly parma. Lineage (NCBI taxonomy): Eukaryota > Bolidophyceae > Parmales > Parmales sp. scaly parma. The sequence goes on along the minus strand of BRYC01000182.1, from coordinate 33,078 downwards.
AAAATAACGAGGCGGCCTTTTCCAAGAACAGCTTGAAAGACTTGCTTGTGAGCGATAAGGAGAAGACGAAGGATTTGTACGAGGAGGATGACGAGGAGGAGGACGAGGAGGACGAGGAGGAGGAAGGAGGCGAGATGACCGCGAAGGAGGTAGAGGCGGCGATGAATAACTTGGAAGACAACGACGATGTTGTCGCCATGAAGGCTGCCACCGAGGAGGCCAAGGCAGACCTCGACGATTTTGACGAGAGCGCCAAGGTCAACGGGGACGGAAGGGGTGAAGAGGGAGAGGGAGAGGGAGATGGCGAGGAGGGTGGAGAAGGAGAGGAAAAAACGGTGGAGAAAGCGAATGCGGAGAAGGAAAAGAAGAAGGAGAAGGAGGTGAGCGAGCGAAGCTAGCGAGCCTTGGGGAAGACGAGAATACGAGCCACTGCTAACTAACGTTATTCCACTCTATTCACTTCGCACCTTCTTCGCTCGGTGCAGGCCACGCCAAACGCAGAGCAACAGATGGAAGCCGAATTCTCCAGCTGGCAGAACGAGACGAGCTCCGCCTCCATCGAGTCCGCCATCCAAAAAGCGCTTTCGCCATTGGAACGATACGCTTTGAATTTCAAGAGGTACATCGACCCGTACTTTTCGCAATTTTTCGTGTCTGATTTCCAGCGTGAGGTTGAGCGGAGTACGCTGGACGAGGAGTGGGACGTCGAGGCGATTGAGAAGGAAAAGGCTGCCGAGGAGAAGCTTGCCCTTTCGGGGGACAGTAAGGGAACGTACGAGCTCCTTTCTTCCAAGATCAGGACCCAAGACTTGCTGAAGCACGTCAACCTGTACAACAGGGAGCGCTCTCGCCTACTGAGGGACAAGCTCTACAGCAGATTGACAGGTGCCGATTGGTCGGTTAAAACCGACGGGGTTAGCCAATTACCCTTCTTCCACAACAGCGACACTGGCGAATCTCGTTGGGACAAGCCCAAGATTCTGCAGGAGAAGGACGACCTGGCTTGGGCCTACCAGGCCGGCTGGGCGGGCTTGAGCGTGAAGCTGCTCGTGGCGACACTGCAATTTTTGACTCCAGTGGAAAGGATGGTTGCAGCTTCGGTTTGCAAGATTTTCCACATTGTTAGCATCAGAGAGGAGTTCATGCTAAGGGTTGTGGCCGCGGGAGGTGGGAGCAGGAGCAATAGTAGCGGAGGGGAGGGGGCAAGGATCTTTACTGAACTTGGAGATGCGGTGGAGGCCAGTTTGCCCGGGGACATCATTGAGCTCCTTCCGGGCCATCACTGGATCACCAAACAGCTGACGTTAAAACACCCAGTCTACATTGAGGGCGACGAGAGAAACTGCTCGAGCGTGGTGTTGGAGGTGGGTAGCGGGGGAATAACGTGGAACAACAGTTTAGGAGTGCACGGGCGGTACAACGGTGGAGGCATAACTGGCGTGAGCATTCGAAGGCCTAAGCCCGACAGCACGGGAATTTCGCTCATGACAATTGAGGGGAACACCAAGCTCGCGTTCGACAAGTGCGTCTTCGATGCCGCGAACTTGGACAACAGCAATTGCGTCGTGAAAATTGTAGAGAGCGACTGCAACACGATTGAGTTTGAGCAGTGCGTGGTGAAGGGCAGCGAAAATGGGTGTGGGATTTGGTTGGACAAAAGTAAGCTGAAATTGGAGGACAAGGGAATCGAGTACCCGAAGCAAGTGGAAGTGGAAGAGAAAGAGGAAGAAACGGCCATGGAAATTGAAGAGGAGGTGGAGGTGGAGGTGGAGGTGGAGGTGGTGGTGGCCAAACAAAATGCTAGTCCAGTAAAAAAACTAAGTACACGCGGGGCTTGGTCGAAAAACAAAAACAATGCGAAAAACCTCGAACAAAATGAGAAGCAGCAACAGCAAACGGATATGCAAATGCAAGAGGCAGATGATGAGACAGTTGTGGTTCCGGTGGTTCCGGCTGGGCCCAGTGCGGCCTCTAAACAGCTGAAGAAAAACAAAATATTGAAACTGCAAGAGGATAAGAAAATTGGGCCGGTTCGATTTACTTTGCAAAATTGCATAACAGAAGGGAATAAACTGGGCTCGCATCTCGTTGAGGACGAACAACGAATGAGGCTGACATTCGAAGGCCTATGAAATGAGCATGCAACAACAAAGTGAATATTTGTTCCAAATTTTCCAACTTGCTATTTTTTGTAATTTGCTCCCTCCCCCCCCCTCCCCTCAATACCAGGCTGACCACCCCTCGTACATTTTCATCAAATTTTCATCCGCACTGGCCGTGTTGATCAAACCTCTTGAGAACTCGTCGCAATTCTTAATTTCGAATTTCCGCTTGATCATTTTTAGGACGTCTGCCCCTTTGACGTATTTCTGGACGACATTTTGTTGCTGTCCCAGCTCATCCTCAACTTTCTTTCCTCCTCCCTCCCCATCCTCCACCTTCTTTCCTCCCCCGCCGCCTCCACTTTCATTCGCCGTCACCGCATCCCCCTTATCCGCCCCACTTCCCTTCCTCTTCCCCTTGTTGCTACTGTTGTTGTTGCTGTTACTCGCGCTATACAAATCAATCTCCCTCTGCAATTCACCCCCAACGGTCTCCGCAGCTCCAAAAACGCACCTAGCGCATCCCAGCACACGCTTCGCGTTCGACAGCACGCCGCCGAGCTTCACCTTGTGCAGCTCGATGTCCTGCCTCAGCTGCTCAAGTACGAAGAACCTGGACGATACGTCGTTGTCCTCATTCAGGTTCTCGAAGTGTCTTAGAATGGACTGAATGTCGCTACCCTCGTTGGTCATAGCCTGGAAGCTGTGGTGCAAGTTTCGCTCCATCTTGACTTCAAAGGTTCGAGAGATGTGCGCGGGCTTGGTCATGTAGGCTAAAAGTTCATTGAAGGCGTTCTGCACGCTTTGCGCGGCGTCCATCCTATCAAATCCTTCGTTCAGCGCCTTGACCTGGTTCACAATCCGGTTGGGGTTGTTGTTGTTGTCCCCTCCGCTACTGTTGCTCCTGCTCCTGCTGCTGCCTGTGTGGCTGCCACCGTTGTTGTTGTGGTGCTTACTCCTCCGCTCCCACAACTCCTCAAAACCCTTCTGCATTTTATTGACCATCAAATTTAGCTTCTTCCACTCCTTCTCCTCGAAGGCGCTCTCCACACACGCAATGTTCCATTCCCCAACTTCTTCTTCCTCCTCGTCCTTTCCCTTGACAATCGCCCCCCACGACATGGCCGGCTTGCTCTGCGCCGAGCGCCGAGCGATTTTGAATAAGCAAGAGCAAAAACAAGCGATTCAAAATAATTGAGTGTGTTAGTTTAGTAGTAAACGAAGCCCATTGGTATGTCTGTAGCCATTTCGCGGGATTCATCGCGAGTATTTTTAGTCTTCGTCAAGGCTCGATCGCTTCGCTTCGCTTTGCTTCGCTTCGCTTCGCTCCGCTCCGCTTCGCTTTGCTTTGCTCGCTCACCTTCTCCTTCAGCGCGTTGCGCGCTCGCACACGCTTGACGAGTTTCTTCATCCCGTGCTCGCGCTTCCTGCCCTTGGTGTAGGCCTTGTAGCTATTGAAGAAGTCCTCCAAGTACTGAACCGACGGGTTTGTGTTTTCTTCCTCGTCATCGTCATCATCATCGGTGTCATCGCTATCATTTTCTTCGTCCCCGTCCACCCCCCCCTTGGGTAAGTATTCCATATCAACAATGCACGCCACTATTCCCTGTGCTTCCTGCAAGTTCAGCTTCAAGCTATCGAACAGTTCGATGATTTGCTTTCCGCCCGTCTTGATGCGGTTGGCCAGCATGGGCAGGTGGCGGCTCATGTTCTCCCTCCTTCTATTCAGGCCGGCAATATCGTCCTGGAACCTGCGCCGAGCGAAGAAGGTGTGAACACAAAATAGGGTGGATTAATGTTATTTAGTGGCTCGTACTCTCGTCTTCATCAAGGCAAGCGAAGACTGAGCGAGACTCACCTCACGATGTTCGTGAACAGGTCAGAATTCAACCTCACGGGGAATAGAAGAGGTGAATCGGCTGGCAGATTCCTCAAATGCTCGGGCGTCTCGTTCACGACGGATAGCTTTTCATTTCCGCCGCCCCCGGAGTCCTCCACGTCGTTCATTTTACCCTGGTGGAACACGTACTCTATCCTCCTGAGCCAGGCCGCGTACTTGCTCCCGTAGACAAAATCCTTCCTTTCCGTCTTGGCCATTTCGATCAGCTTGTTGGTGATCAGAAGACAGTTGGCAATTTCCTGGAATAGCTGGCTCACGTCGTTGAAAATTCCGATCCCGGCGAGTTCTTGGTTGCTGCTAATTGCGCACCACTGCGCCGAGCGAAGAAGATGCGATGTAAATTGAGTGGGTTGGTTTAGATTAGTTTGGTTTTATTTATTTTAGTTTTAGTTTAGTTGTGGCTCGTATGCTCGTCTTCCAAAAGGCTCGCTCGCTTCGCTCGCTCACCTTGCTCGACAAAATTTCCAGATCGGTGGGAATGAAGTTATTCCAAACGTTGCTGCACCTCTCCAGGCCAACCTCCCACTTGGCCTTGTTGTCCCTCACTTGCTCGTTCTGGAAAGCTTCCAACTTGGCAGTCATGAAATTGTTTTCGCACAACTTCGCGATGCGGTCGATCGCGGCGGAGTTGGAGCTGCAGTTGAGAGCCGGGAGGATGAGCATCTTGTCGATCATTTCCTCGAATGCCAGCCAGTGGTCCTGTGTCATGTCATGTCATGGTTAGTTTAGAGTTGAATGAAGGATGGCGAGAAAAAACGACATTGATTCGAAAAGTTCGCTCGCTCACACTCTCTCACTCACTCACTCACTCACCCGCTTGTCCTCGCACAGAGCCGTCTTCAATTCCAAGGATTGTATGAAGACGCCGAGCTTTGAAGAAATCTTCTTGACGGCTGCCAAATCCTTTTCCTTCTTTGCGTTCGCAACGCTTTTTGCGTGTTTGGAGATTTCTTTTGGTGTCTTGAGCTTGCTCTTGTTGTTTGGTGGGTTGGTGGTGCTGTTGGACCGCGACCTTGGGGTGGAGGAGGTTTCCGATGCAGAGTCGTTGTACGACGATTCGTCATCGTAATGGGAACTTGAGGCAGTTTCGTCTGTGGCGTGTAGCTTGAGTTTTTGAAATGCCTCCTGCATGGTTTTGTCAGTCTCAGAAGATGAGAGTTCCTTGTCCTTGTCCTTGTCCTTGTCCTTTTCCTTGTTCTTGTCATTGTCCCCCAGCACAACGCTCTTGCCCACAACAGGATCGTGAACAAACGCCTCGAACAACGTCAAAATCACCGCTCTATTGTCCTTCATAGTCTTCAAGGTGCTCGCCATGCACTTGTGGAAGTCACCCCAAATTCCCCAAACGCCCATGGCGGTGATCAAGCTCTGCGTAAGCCGAAACGGAACAACCTCGGGAACCGTCAAATTCTTTCCGTTATCGAAGATCACGCCGTAGTCAATGTGAACAATCTCGCCAGACTTGAGGTCGATCATGAGGTTGTTTGGGTGGCGGTCGCCGAGGCCCATAACATATCCGGTGGCGGAGCTCGCCGCAAGAGATTTCGTGAACCGGTGTTTCTTCTCGAACCACTGTGAGGTGGTCAGGCTTGAGGCAAAGATCTCCCTCTCAAGCAAATTCTTTGGGGTGCGATCCTGCGCCCGGCGCCAAGCGAAGCGCATTGAATGGGTTAATTTTTTTTTTTGCTGCCTAGAAGTTGTTGTGGCTCGCTTCGGCTCGCCGCTCACCTTTGATTTTTGAAACGCCGCAATTAAAATTTTAGCTGGCCACTCCTCCCTACTCATGTTCACGTCCAAATTGTGCGCCCCCAGCAGTTGCTTCACATCCGCAACGAAGTTCGACACATTTTGTGGCTCCTTCCCTCCTGCCCCTCCCCCCCCCTTATCAGCCATGATCGCCCTTGCAATTGCCGTCCTTTCCTTGTCCCTTTTCAGATAGTTCTTGAGCAAGTGGTGCAGCGGGACGGGACCCTCCACCCACTTCAACAGACCGCTCTTCTCGCTAACGGGAAGCACCGCGTACGTCCTAACACACAATTTCCTCATCCTAGTTTCCTTGTCGCAATTCGCCTTTAGCAAATTGTTGGTCACTTCGAGCATTTGCATCATTCTCTCATCCACTCGGAGATCTTCGCCCCCCTTGAGGAGGTAGCTGTACCTGTGGTGCCGAGCGAAGAAGAAGGGTAAGGGTTAGGGTTACTTTTGACTAGCTCACATCGCTTGCTGCTCGCTCAAGGCAAACTCAAAACTCACCTGGCGCGGTCGTCTCCCAAGAAGGTGAGCTTTTTGGGCTGCTGCTTCGTGGGGATGAGCTGAACGTCATCGACCATTCCAATGATGTTCACGTTGGTGGAAGAATTGGTTGTCAAAGGAAGCGTGAAGACGTTGGAGGCGGATTTAAGCACATCGTTGAGCTGGGGACAAAGGTACTTGATTGTGCGCTCCTCCTTCCTCTGCTTTCGCTTGGACAAACTGTCGAAGATTTTGACGCTCGTTCCGGAAAGAGTTTTCTGCAGGTTGTGGGGGTTGAAAAGCTCGTCGGCGTCCGCACCAACGCCAACCGCCTTGCTGCACGCCAACAAGGAGATGAGGGAGAGTATCAAGGCAGTTTCGTCCTTCTGGAAATCAACCTCGTACGGGGTTTCGGCAACCCTACCATTGACCTTGAGCTTTCCACCGCCCAGGCCTAAGCTCGCCCCTAGCCCAACGCCAAATTGGTCCATGATCTCCTTGTCGTGGGCAACAAGGCGGAAAATTTCGTCCATTGCTTCGGCACTCAGCGTCTTGTTTGCCAAGTCGATCAGCTCCTTGACGTACTTTTTCGCGCTGAGCCTCAGCTCGTCCCGGAACAATTCACACGCGGTTTGCCGCTTCTTCTTGGAGAGTGACATGAACGCGGTGCGATTCTTCAAGACGTCAAAGCCCACGTCTTCGTTAATATCCTCGAGTGGCTTTTTTAAAATTTCGTTCTGCGCGAAAAAAGAGTTGAGTGAGTTAGTTAGTCGTTCTGTCACCTGGCTCGCTTCGCTCGCTGCTCACTCGCCTTCTTGCTGTTCACCCTGTCGACCAAAAAGAACCACTGGTCGCCCCACAACGCACTCAGTTTGTCCATCAGATGCTGGAACTTGACAACGTCGTCGTAGAGCCGTCCAGTCTTGACCAGACCCTTTTGGATGGTCAGGAGGGAGGTTTGTTTCTTTTGCGCCGTTTCGGAAGTTTCGGAGGGGAGGGAGGAAAAGCCGCGAGCCACGTCGAAGGCAATTTTGGCGGTTGAATTCTTCTCCAGCTGAGACATTCGAGTCAACAGCTCGGTGGCCGTGCGACGGGCGAACTCGTCCTTGTGGCCGGTGAGGGAGAAGAGCTGTGGAATAATGACAGTCCAGCAGGATGCCGGCGTGTCCTTCAGGTGATTTTCCAGCTTGTCCGAGTCCGACTTGGGGTCCCTGTACACGATGAGCTTCATCAGACGGAGCGTTACGCTCGTGAAGTGCATTTCAGCCATCGATGAAATGGTGAGCATCTTGCAGTAGTTGGTGAAGGCCAGCTCGTGGAGGTTGAGAGTGGTTTCTTCGGACGAGGATGAGGAGGTTCCATCATCTTTCTTGTGCCGCACCCAGCACGAGAACGCCCAGTCGGCCAGGCGCAAAAACGGCTTGTACTCCTTGGGCTGGATCGTGGTTGCAGTGAGCAAACAGTTGCCAATCATGGAGCCGTAGGAATCGTCCTTCCAGCCGTGCTTTGAAGTGAACTGGTTGTTGGAGGAGGGTGGAGGGATGGAGGAGTTCATCGCTTGGATGAAGGTTGACGGAGGGGCGGTGGTGGTATGGGCCAGCGGGGTAAGCCACTGTGCGCATGGGAAAATAATTGCGAATTGTTAGTGTTGTTTGTTTTTGTTTTTGTCTAGTCTTGTTTTGTCTTGTTTTGTCTTGTTTTGTCTTGTTTTGTCTTGTTTTGTCTTATAAGGCTCGCTCGCTTCGCTCGATCACCTGCGCAGCTCGAAGATAGGATCGCAACCTGTAACGATCATCGTCGGGGCGGGAAGAAACGGACTTGAGGAGCATGATGAGAGCATCATGCTGGTAACCCGTCGGCTGCTGCTTGGTGGTCGATCGGTGATCGACGTTGGAAGAATAAAAGAGATTGGCGGACTCGTAGTCGAAGAACGACGAGGCGGAGAGGGGGGCGCAAGTCTCGCACTGGGACAGGAGCCGGGCCGCCGAGTCTAAGTTCTGGTGCTTCCGCGCAAGCTTGCACAAGGAGAGGAAGTTGGCGTTGCCCTCTTTCTCAATTCCGAGGTTGGCGTCCATCGCCGATCTGATGAGCTCGAGCTTTTTTAGGGAGGAGAACGAACAGTTGAATTGATCAAAAGTTTGGCGGAGTTGCTCCGCCGTGGGCTTTTTATACTTTCGAGCGGCATAGTGGGCCTGGTTCACGAGATCAAGGGACTCGACGAGATTTGATAAGTTGCCGTTGGCGTGCGCCATGCCTTCGGATCCAAGCTCTATCGGTGATGATAGGCAGGTGGAGGCTGAACAAATGTGTTAGTGGATGATTTTCTCTGCCTCACTAGCTCTAGACCCACCTTTGGCAATATTCCTCGCCACCAGCAGCTGCACGGCCTGATTCTTGGAAATTTCCTTTACATTCGCAATCGAGTGCAGCAGAGCGCGCTCGACTGCCTCGACCCTCCCGTTGACATCGACCTTCATCGCAAGCGCGAAGGGAAATTCGACAAACGAATCCGTCGACTTCTTCAACTTGTCAGTGTTGAGGACAGCCTCACTGCCTTCATTACCAGTGGAAAATCCGTCAGAAATCATTTCGTCCATTGTCCTCCACGAGCTCAACAGCTGCTCGTCGAACTGAGGTCGGAACGCGTCGACGCTCGCAGCGTGATCTCGAAACAGCGCGTTCCCAATGTAGTCGGCAAATTTGTTCTGCGCCGAGCGAAGAAGGTCCGAAGTGAATTGAGTGGGTTAGTTTAGTAGTGAAAGTGGCCGTCTGCAGTTATTTCGGGGGATGCTTCGCTCCGCTCACCTTCAGAACATTTTCCTCATAATCAACGGTTGAAATGCTGTTTTTGGCGTCGCCTCCCGCACCCTCAACATTGCTTCCAACAATGTACTCCTCAGTGGCGATGATCTGCGTCTAACGAAGAAGGTGCGAAGTAAATTGAAGATAAATATTAGTTTATTAGTGGCTCTGCTCTTATTCTCGACATTATCAAGGCTCACCTGAAGGTAGTTCTTCTTCGTCTTGGCGTTCTGTTTGGGGTTTTGTGGGTTGTTATGTTGCCTCTTCAGCGTGGTGTTGTCGGTCTGAGCCTGACCCTTCCCCTTCTCCGCAATGTGGTCGCGTATGTGGGTGAGGGCGGCTAGGAACCGGTCCAAACGCTCGTAGTCCCCGAGGTCAGAAAGACAGTCAAACGCGGTTTGGACCGCGGCGTTCACGCCCGACATGGACAAGAATGTCAGGGCGAGCTTGGAGACAACGAACTGGGCCAATGCTGGACCTTCCAGGAAGGTCGAGGGGGGGGTAGGGGGGTTCGAAGGCCCTGGCTGTGGCTCTAGCTCGGATTCCACCTCAAAAGTTTCAACATTATCGTCCAACACACTGCCAATTACTCCAGCAATGACATCGCTAACAACAGCCTCGGCCGAAATAGGGTAAACTTGGTCCTCTTCGACCGGAGGAGGAGAAGGGGGGGGAGGAGGGGGGGGTTGCCCGACCTTGTCCTTGTCCTTTGACTTGTCCTTGTCCTTGTCCTTGTCCTTGTCCTTGTCCTTTGACTTGTCCTTGTCCTTCGTCTTTTTCTTTGGAGCTGCCTTCGACGGCACCTTGACCTCCTTGGTGTGTTCTTTCGCCAAGGCGTCGAAATCGAACTTGTATTGGTAAAGGTTTTGGAAGATGTGTTTGCAGGGCGACACGCCGAACTTGTTCTTCGTGGTTGGGCTGGGTTGGGGGGTGGGGGGTTCCTCTTCATTTGTTTCTGTGGCATCTACATCGCCCCTAAGCGGCCTGTCGAAAGCATGGTCCACCTCGTCAAAATACACAAACTCGTGCAGATGCAACGCGGTGATACAGAGCCTCGCAGCGTGCTCAAGCCTACCCTCGCACCTCGCGAGCTTCGCGTCGATCCAGAAGAGCCTCTTCCGGATCGCGTGCGTGGGGTCGAGGGCCGAGGAAAGGTTGAGGAACTTGTTGTTGGCCGACGAGAGGGCCACTTCGACGACGAACCACTATGGTGTCGAGCGTAATATTAGTGTGAGACATAATTTTGATGAGCGAGCGAAGCGAGTGTTCTGGAACGGTCCAGATCAGCAGATCAGGGGCATGTGCACGCCATGTGAAAACTAAAAAAAGGCAAAAACGCTCGCTCGCTCACCTCCTTGATTCCGACGATTGCATCCGGGGAGCGGGTGGAGATCAACCCAGAGAGTGTCTGGGAGATTGTGTGCTCGAGGTGGGAAATGTTCTTGTTGGACATTGAGGGGGAGACGGAGACGAAATTTGAGTTCTTTCTATTTGGGTTCGGATTGAGTTCCTCGGGGGAGAACCCTGCATAGAAGTCGAAATCTGTGTTCAGTGCTAGGCACTGGTACCCCTTCATGACAGTGTCCCTGAACACGTTCGTGGGCACACTCGTAACAAACAGCTCCTTCCTCCGCTCATTGAGCCAAGTTTCCGTGGCCTTGAAATTGGTCCTGAAGAAGGCCACTACGGGCTGCACCCCCTGCTGGCTGGCTATGTGATTGTTGTTGGCGGTGTTGGTGCTCATCAAGGGGTGGGAGTGGTTGCTCCCAGTTGTGACCTCGATGACGAGACGCTCGAATTCGTCGAAGAAAGTTAGGAGGGTTTGGACGCCGGAGAGGGAGGTGAAGAGGGGGGG
>BRYC01000182.1:1209-20473 GCA_030267985.1 Parmales sp. scaly parma | reverse complement strand
TTATTTTAGCTTGTTTATTTGTAATTTCAACTCTTGGTTCTCCGCCAGTAAGGCTGAGTTTTGTGCTCGCAGCAGCTCAACCTCTGAGAGCTCTTTTTGTGGGGCCGGAGCTGGTGTAGGAAGTGGTGCAGGCGCTGGTGGCCGGCTTTCCATCTCCCCCAGCAGGTTGTCTAGGTGGGTTGTGATCAGTCTATTCGCGCCGTCGTCCTTGAAGTAGGCGAAGTGGTATTTGACCCTGTTGAACACTGTGGACCATAGCTGGCCTTTAAATTTGTCAACGCCGTTTGGCACCACGGCGCCGGAGGAGAACAGGTCGTCACTCGACCTCAACCCGAGAAGCCATTCTTGCACCTTCGCCTTCGATTCGGTAAGGTAGTAGGGGTGAGCACCTGCGAAATCATTCATTCTCGCCTCATCCTTCGTATTGTAAGTGAGGTCCAGGGGGTAGTCGTCATTTGTGAAATATCGATGCCAAACCTCCTTCTGCGTCGTTATCGTCTTGAACAAGAGGTGCCTGTGCGAATCACTCGCGAACCTCACCATCAGTAGAAACCCCACCACAGCGCAAACGACAGCTACTAACTGTAGCGTCATGATGCTACCGGACGAGAGCTTGATCGTCTCGACCAACCCACCCCCCGAGGTGCAAACCTGGACCACGAATGTTGTCGTGAGCACCAGCTTGTACGCCATCCAGCCTGCGAACATCCTTCCTCCAAGATAATAGGGTGCACCAAAGAGCATAATCGGAACAAAGCTCATGACGGCCCACTCCGGCCTCAAGACGTCGAAGAAGGACAACCTGTTAGAAGTTCCTCCCACCCACCTCGCCCTCCCATACTTCCACCCCCAAAACAGAAACAGCCCCCACTCACCCACCATGAACGCCGGGATCGCGTAGCCCGGCAAGACCAGTCCCCCTACCGTCAGTGCGAGCACGTTGGCAGCGAAGTACCCCGAGACCAGCATCATGTGGCCGAGGAAGAAAACCCACTCGAAATTCAGCGGCAATATTCCGCACCATTTTGCCGTGTGAGGACCCCTGATTTGGCCCGTCATGTAGCCACGCTCTAGCCCCACGCTCATATCAGAGATTATGAACCCCGCAGTCACGACACTGATGCAAATGGAGGCGGCCGGGAGAAGCGCGATGCTGTCGGCTCGCATCAAAGCTCCTACTTGAAGGATTAGTTGCGGCAACGCTTCGAATATCATCTCGATGAGCTTCGTCATACTGAGCAGCTCGCTCTGTGTCTCAGTAGACCCTACCTCCCTATCCTTCCCGCTCCACTTCCCGTATGTGTAAACCACCGGGTTAAGGAGGAACAGAGTCTGAAGAACCCTCACCGCCCTAACCTTCAAACTACAGTGCTTGTTCTGGCTCAGCGAGTTGATCACGTGAGCGCCCATCGCCCCGATCAGAATTATCAGCGAAGTGTTGTACGACTTGTGGTCTCCAGTGTCCTTGTAGAACCTCAGCATAAACACGTCAGATACCACGTCACTGTAGGTGCAACCGAGGGAGATCAGAAGCATCACACCAAGCCCGTTCCGAGCAAGCTTGAGCGGCTTTTTCAGCCTCTTCCCAAGCTCAAGTACGAAAGCCTTGTGCAGCTCAATGTCGGTGGATAATAGTTGGTGAACATCGTTCTGATCAAACCAACACGCCATCTTCACGTCGATGTTGTCCGCAGCCTGGATGTTTTCAACGAAGTCTTCAACGAGCTCCTTGGAAACTTCATTTTTGCTGCTGCTGCTACTGCTGCTACTGCTGCTACTGCTGCTAGTAGGAGTCGAGGGGGTGGATGCGAGGGGGGGAGGGGGCTCGAAGACCATTTTCGCAACACGGTCGCTGGTCTCCCCATGGGCAACACTTCGCCTGCGAAGCACTTTGGATCTTCTTCTGTCGTTAGCCTCGGCAGACTCCTCAGTCTCAACCTTGTCGCTGCTGGATCTTCTCATGTCTGGTGAAGAGTTGGCAAGTCAAACAGAGGTAAAAAGGGTAAAGAAGAGGCTAAATTTGTGAATCTTTCGTCACTTGTCGTGCTTGTGAGCAAAAAATATGTATGAAAATTAATTTTTTAGCAAAGCAAATTCATCATCATGACGCTCATCAATTTACTCACTTTAGTGGCGGTTACCGCCGTTGCCAAACAGCAGCCCAACCTGATCCTAATTCTGACCGATGACCAGAACTCTCACGATGATTACAAGCACATGCCAAAATTGAAGAAGTACTTGGCCGATGAGGGAACAACAATAAAAAATGCGTTTGTATCCACTCCTGTCTGCTGTCCCTCCCGGTCGTCGATCTACACTGGCAAGTACATCCACAACATTGGAGTTCACAACAACTCCGCAGGTGCGGGTGGCTGTGGGTCACTTGAGTTTGCTAATGGGCCTGAGAAACAGAACATCGCCCACTTCCTCAATGAAAGGAACTACCACACGTCCTTTAGCGGGAAGTACCTGAACAACTACGGTTTTGGCAGCAACGAGGGCAGCACATTTGCGCTCCCGCAGTGCTTGAACTCTACCTTTACGCAGGAAGCAGCGAACATGGACTGGGCTTGCGCAATGCCGATCCACCACATTCCCAGGGGTTGGAACAACTGGCAGGTGATCGAGCGAAGCGAGCGAGCCTTGAAGAAGACGAGCATGCATAACATACTAGCGATTTTCCCCGCGAAATGGCTTCTAAACAAACGTTAATTCCACTCAATTCGATTGACTCGCTCGCCTCCCCCCTGCTCCATTAAAATGCGCACAATCTCGCTTTATTTCGCTCGGCGCAGGCCTTGGTTGGCAATTCCATCTACTACAACTACTCGATGAGCAACAATGGGCAGAGAGAGGAGCACGGAAACATCTACAGCGAGGACTACTTCATTGACGTTGTCAAGAACCGCAGCATGGAGTTCATTGCCGACCATCACGAGAACGCCCCTCCAAACCAACCCTTCTTCGTCACGGCGGCAGTGCCTGGGGTCCACGAGCCTGCCGATCCAGCTCCCCAGCACGCGAATTACAGCGCGGGAATGAAAGCTCCAAGGAATCCAAACTACAACAAGGTCATGGCCGACGACAACCGGCACTGGATGATTGAGAATGTGAACGTGAACGGCAGCCAGTTCAACGAGACCGTGGAGGGGTTTGTAGACTTGCTCTATCGAAGGAGGCTTGCTGTGTTGCAGAGCATCGACGATTTCGTCGAGGAACTTGTTCTCCAGCTCGAGTCCATCGGCGAGCTGTCCAACACCTACATTATTTACACGAGTGATAATGGCTACCACCTCGGCGAGTTCGCGGTTCCGATTGATAAAAGGTTACCGTACGAAAGTGACGTGAGGGTGCCGACGTACGTTCGCGGGCCGGGCGTGCGGAAGGGACACGAAATGGTTAAGGAAGGGTTCATGGTTAACGTGGATATCTCGCCCACGTTGCTGAGGATGAGTGGGGCGGGGGACCAAGAGGTGGAAGGCTTGGGCTTTGACGGGAGCGGGGAGGTATACGACTTGCTGATGGGGGAAACGGAAAAGGGAAAGGAAAAGGGAAAGAAGAAGAAGAAGAAGAAGAAGAAGAAGAGGACAACTTTTCTGCTCGAGTATGAAGGGGAGAATTTTGATGGCTGCTTCGGATATTTGAATAACACTTATAACGAAGTTGTCGACGACGACGTGGGCTACACGTTCAACAAAATGAAGGATGGAATAAATTGCGGACTGCGAGGGCCGTTCAGCTACAAGACTGAGCCGCTGTGGGAAGGGACGGAAACGTTCGGGACGATTCAAGACGCCACGAACAATACGTACAACTGCGTGCGCGAAATTGACGGAGAGGAAGGGATCGACATGCAGTTCTGCAAATTTGTGACTGGCGAGGTGGAGATATACGATCTGGTGGATGATCCCTACCAGCTGAGTAATCTCTACAAGGGGGTGGGGGGCGGGAACGACCAGAGGGAGCTGGATGAGTGGGAGAGGAAATTGAAGGAATTGAAAGAGTGCGAGGGGGGGGCTTGCAGCAATGTTAGATAAAAAACATTCATAGTTATGTTGCACTTTTAACTCGGAGGAAATCTACAACAACACTGGTTGGTCCATCACCGGCTCCAGGACGTTGGATACACATGTTCAGGAGGGCAATGCCCTTGTGGAGGGTTCGGAGGGAGGACGAGGTGGCGGGAGGGGTGGTTGGGGCCTTGCACGTCTTCTTGTGCTTCTTCCACGCAGCCTTTTGGCAGGAGGAGGAGCAGTAGAACGTGCGCTTGCACCGGGTGCAGGGTTTGGCGGGGAGAGAGCTGCAGACGTCGCACTTGCGGGTCGGCTTGAGGACGGCCTCAATTTCGACCAGCTCAGCCTTGTCGTACTTCATGTGTTTTATGAAGGCGCAGACGGTGTTGTAGGGGCCGTAGATTTCGTGGTGTTTGGTGGGGAGGGATTGGAGGAGGAGGGTGGGGAAGGGAGTGGAGGAGATGTAGGTGGGGGTGAGCCGGAGGAACTTTCGGATCTCTTTGCACGCATTGTATTGGGGGTGCTCAGCATATTGAACAATTAGCTGACCAAGAGGATCTCTGGTAGTAGGGAAGGTGGGTACCGATAGATCATTCAAAGAGCAAGAAACACGAGGGAGTCGCTGTATACTTGGCTGTAGCAGGCAATACATCGAAGAAGATAAGAATTCCTGTGTTTGAGCACTTCACGCACCAACTCGTCATCGTGCTCATTGATGAATTTGTGACAGTCTGCCCACGATCGTGATCTGATCCAATCAGTCATCTCATTCCTCCAATAAGCCACTGGTGCGTACAAGCGGAGCATCTCCTTACCACCCAACGAACGAGCTTCCTCGGGAGTGAGGGAGAGCAAGCCGATGATCTCAGCAAAGGCTCCACTCCTACGGGCAATGTCGAGGGGAGTTTCGCCTTTATTGTCTCGTGTGATGAGGGCCTGTAGATTGTAGCAAATCGACTGCACGCCCACACTGGCAAGAATATGTGTGTGTGTCTGAGCTTTCGCTGCCATCCAATGATGTGGCAGTCGTCCAACTCATCTTTCTCCTTGTACTTTCTCTCGAGCAAATCTACATCCCTATCTGGGTCAACCATGTCCTTGTACCGCGGGCCAATCACGCTTCTTGTGCCACTTGTGGTGCTCGTTGGAAGGCATAAGGATTATGCTGAAAAGATCTTAAGAGGGTTTTTTGTGAATGACATGAGGTGATGAGGTGACATTTTGTTAAAAGTAAAAGCATGTCACGCCTACAAACAAAATTCCCTTCTACACCCCCCCCATCACCCAACCAAATATATCGCCGCCCATAGCACACATCATTTCGTTATCCTCATGACATTTCAAATCCACCTCTTTATCTTAATGCTCAACCTTTTTCTAATATTTCCTAGCGTTGGCTCCTTCAACCTCCACCACCCCCCCACCTCCCGCACTTTCACCGTTCTTTCACCCAATCCCAGGCCCAGGCCCAGACTCAAGCCCAATCCCAATCCCAAACCCAAACCCCCCCTCCCCCCCCTCTTCTTCTCCACCTCCTCGACCTCCGCCACTGCAGCAGAGGTCGGAGACAAGGCGCTCGACGTTGTGGACAAGCTTGCTCGGGCCATTAACGACAACAGTGACGCTCAGTTTGACGTAACGAAGTCGATGGAAGTGATGGAGCGGGACATGTCGATGCTGGACCAGGCAACCGGGCAGCGTCCTCAGCTTTCCTCCATCGAACTCCTCGTTTTGATCTCCTCCGTGGCGATAGCTTCGACTTCCCCCTTCCTCTTCCCTCTTAACGTGGTCGAAGTATTGGCGCCAACGTGCGCCGCGATTTCGGCTTCAATTGGCGTCTCTGCCGAGTACGTTGGGCGCGTTGCAGTGGCGAACGGCAAGGAAATAGCGGCCATAACCATGCAGGCGGCTGCGGAGGCCGAGGCCCTCCTCGCATCTTCCGAGCGGGCCAAAGCGATCCTTCCCCTCTGCGTCGGCGTCGGCGCAACTGCCGCCTCCTTCGCTCTCCTCTGCCCCATCCTCATCGACGCGCTGGCTATCAAATCCCTCCAGTCGATCACCGAAATCTACCTCCTTTGCCCTCTCGTGGCAATTTTGAGCGCCTCCATAGGCGGCCTTGCCTGCCAGGAGTCGGGGGGGTTAGCTTCGAGGGCGATCAGCCTCGGTAACAGGTGAGTGCGAGCAAGAATACAAGAAAAAACACTAATTCGCGATGAAAACGAAAATCTAACCCAAATGCGCCGCGCACAATCTCGCTTAATTTCGCTCGGCGCAGGCGATTCGCCAAGGCTGGCGAGGTTGGGAGAACGTGGCTGTCGGCATCCGAGCAAATTGCCAATTCATCAAAAGGGTTGAACGAGAAGTGGAAAACGTTCTTCGTAACGACGTTGCCTGCGCCTCTGCTGGGGGCGATGGTTCCAGGGCCGTTGGAGTTCAAGGCGGTCGTCGCAGCAGCAATTGCAGCCGCTCAATCTGCCTACTATCTGGCGCAGGCCGAATACTTTTTGGCTAGGGCGACAGACGCGGTGGCACTCAAGTCAAGAGCAGCGGCCATTGCGGACACCTACGCCAACCAAGGAGCGCGAAGTGGCAGCATTCTTCCGTTTACGTCCGCTCTGGCCGGCCTTTGCGCTGCGGCTACCGCCGCGGTGGTTGAGATTCTCCCCGTTGCGACTGGGGCGGCGGTTCTATTGCAGATTCCGGCGATTGCAGTTTTCCCAGGTGAGCGAGCGAAGCGAGCGAGCCTTGGATGAAGACGAGCATGCGAGCCAGCGAGCGAAGCGAGCAGCAAGCGAAGCGAGCAGCTTAGCAGCAAGCGAAGCGAGCAGCTTAGCGAAGCGAGCTAGTGCAACTATTGTAGGTGTGCTGGCTCGCTTCGCTCGCAAGCCTTGATGAAGACGAAAATACTCGCGATGAATCCCGCGAAATGGCTACAGATATAATGGCTACATCCACCTAAACTAACATTATTCCACTAAATTCTTTTGACTCGCTTCATTCTGCTCTTGCTTCACAGGATTCGCGGCGCTCTTTGCAGCTGCTGCTTCGGTCTCGAAAGCGAGGTGCGAAGTAGACGCCCTCGCAGCGAGCCAAGCCGCGGAAACGTTCAGCTTAGAGTACGATTTGGTGACCGGGAGCTACGACAAGGTGCTGAAACCCTTTGCTGGCGTCCGAGATTTGATTTCGCTCACGGTGAAGAGCTCGGTAAAGAGAATTCCAGTAAGCAGGAGAAGGTTCAAGAAGCTGATTGACGAGACTAGAGAAAGGGTGCATTTGCGGTCGAGAGTAGGGGGGGTGATACGTCGATTGAGATTTTGGAAACGGACCACAACCTGAACCCAAAAACCTAAAAAAATCTTTTTATATTTGTTTTTTACAAGCAGAGCGAGGGGAAGTAATAGGCCCGCTCGCTGTTGTACTCGTCGATCCAAACCATCCCTTCCTTCAGAAGAAGTTCCAGCGCCCGTTCTACTCTCTCGGTACCCCACTTAGTGTTTTCCAGGATTCCCTTGACAGTCACCGCGCCAATCATCACGTCTCCTCGGTCAGTTGATTCGGCAAGCTTCAGTACGACAATGTGATCAGAATCCAATTCCAACGGAACGGAGAAAACCATTTTTATAGCATTTATGTCAACAATCTGCGCCGAGCGAAGTGAGTGAAGTTGAGCCAAAACGATTTGTGTGGGTTAGTTAAGTAGTGGATGTAGCCATTATAACATGTCTGTAGCTATTTCGCGGGATTCATCGCATCTTTTCGTGCATGGGGTTGTTTGTTCAGGGACAGTCAGAAACTTGCAAAGGTGCACGTCATGTGAAAACTAAAACTAAAACAAAACGCAAAAGGCGAATCACTGAATCAACCCTAACTCAAACGCTGTACGACGCTCAAAGTTGGACACGGTGGCGATTTTGACCAGGCGCATCTTTTTGTGCAGATAAATTGTTCAAGGACAGTCCGAAACACGCCAAGTGCACGCCAACATTCAAACTAAAACAAAATAAAAAGGCGAATTAACCGTCTGCTGTAGCCGTTTCGCGCACATCGTTGCTCAAAAAGCTCGCTCGCTTCGCTCGCTCACCTTGAAGCTGGTCCCAAGGATCTCCATTTTCTTGATCGCCGTTTCAACGTCCGCCTCGCTTATCTTCACAGTTTTCTTCTTCTTCTTCTGGAGGAGATTATTGCTATTTTTAATGTTGAACTTGGCGTTCTCCCTCCGTTCCAGAATTCCCCGAAGCTGCAGCAAGCGAAGCGAGTTAGTCACAACTAGTGTAGTTTTGCTGGCTCGCTTCGCTCGCCTGACGACACACCACTCACTCACCTCGCTCAATGCAATTACTCCGCCGTTCCTGTTCTTACTCGCGACGCAAACTTCACTAGCCTTGATGGCAAGCTCGTAGTAAAAGTCCCCGATCCCAAGCGCTTTCCCCCAGAAACCGTTCTCCGAGGACAGTGGATCGATCCCAAGCGGGGTACACATTTTCAGAAACTGTGACCGAAATGCAGGGTCTGTTTTGATTTCTTCCTTGTGGGTTTGGGCAAAAGCCTCTATTGCTGTCGTGAGGGCTGTGATGGCCTGGGACGCGTGAGCTGCCGTTGAAGCCTTCATTGTCGTAGCAACATCCGCATTGGCAGCTGCTGCAGCCTGCTTTTTCTTGATGCCTGCGACTCCAACATTACGACGATTCCTCATGGAAATTGGGGTCGTTGAGAGAGATGCGATGCAGGGGTGGGGGCGTATATAGGTAAAAGTAAATCAAGGCTACTTCATCTTTCGAACTTTTTTTCCTTCTGAAATCTTGTGGCACAGCTCTTGGCAGCAATTCCAGTTTGAAGCCAATCGAACTCTAATAACATTGTTCAATTTGCCTGTTGCAATACACCGCACATTTAAAATGACTTATGACTCCATGCTCGACTGTGTAGGAAGACAAAGTTATCTTGGACTCGGACGATGATGAGTTCTTCATCCTATCCACACACAAAAAGAAGTCGGCTAAGAAGCCGACTCTGTCCAAGAAGTCGACTCCGGCCAAAAAGTCGACTCCGGCAAAGAACAAGATCACTCCAACTCCCCACAAAATCATCACTTCACGCCTCAACCGCAAGAACCCCCTCCCTTCATCCTCCGACTCTGAGCTCGATGTTTTCTCACAACTAGATTCATCCCCGCCAATTCCAGCCCGACGAAAAATCAATGCCAAACCCAAACCCACCCCCAAACACAAACACAAACACAACAACTGGTCTAAAATAGCCCCGAGCAGATTCTCTCTCGTTCCGAACATCTCCACCAGCACTACCACCACCACCACCACCACCCCCACCACCACCAACAACAACAACAACAAGACATCCTCAATCCCTGACGACGACAACGACCCAATCCTATCAATTCAAACCTCCCAGGCGTCCGACGACTCTGCCCTCACTGTGGCCCTTGCTGCTCCCCAGTCGAAGCCACAGTCAAAGCCCAAGCGCTCGAAGACTGGCGCCTCCCCGCCAAAACTCGAGTTCAGCTTTGAGACCCCAGGCAAACCACCCGCATCCCAATCCAAATCCCAATCCAAATCCCATTCTCTGCAAAACAAATTGAGAAAGAAACGAGCCCCAAGGAGTTCACCCCCCCCCAAGAGGAGGGTCCAAAAGCGCTCGAGCAACACGAACAAGGTTCTGCAGGGGCAGTTTGACGCTGTGGAGGCGAATAGTCGCTAGTTGAGCTGTGTGAATAGAATTTTGCCTCTCATAAAAAAATTATTTCGTAACCTTCAGTTTCTTCTTCGCGTGGGGATGCTTGTGGTCGTTGATTTTCTTCTCCTCTGAGACCTTCGGCTGTACCACCCAAACAGGCTCGTTCACCTCCAGGACGGGTTCGTGTCCGGGAACCAGAGTCTCATCCGAGCTGCCACGAAGATAGTCAAAAATCTTTCGAATTGGTGAGGCCTGTGGGGGCTTGGGAGAGGTTATGACCGACTGGAACGGATTCGGGGTGGAGGGGTTTATGGCAGCAGGTGGCACTGCAAACATGCCAGAACAGAACGAACCGTCGAGATCAGAATCGCCGAGCTCTTCTTCGTCTTCTTCATCAAGAGTTTCCTCGACAATTGGCCCCTTCCTAAACGACGACCTGAGGTAGGCGGTCGGCGAGGAGAACAATGGTGACACGAGCTTTGATGGAGCAGGGGCAAGGTTGTTGCTGCCATCGGTGTCTCGCCGAGCCTTGCGCTTCTTTAGAGATGACTTGTTCGAGGACATTGCAGGGGGCTTGGGGGAGGTTTCAAACTGGTTTGAGTTTTGGTATTGGTTTTGGGTAGTTGGATCCTTTAAAATCGTGGGAACAGAGAGTTGAGATACATTTGGATTGATTGGCATTGGCATCGGACTAGGAGATGGGGCGAAAGGAGGGGGGGGGGGGGGTGTTGTAGATGTTGTAGATGAGGACGATTGGCACAGACCCATGATCTCGATTCACGTGTAAATTACTATCATATTTTGCACTTCACGTTCAAAAATTTAAATTGAAAAAATGTTTTATATGCTGGTTGCCACTGCCTGCTGCCTGCTCCCTGCTCCCACCAACGCTTTTCACATCGTTAGATCGCCCTACTCTAATCGACCTGTGACAACTAGAATTTTTGAGAGTCCTGATGAATCTCCTTCCAAGGACCCTCCATCCATCTCATCATCCACAAGGGCCACATCTGCAATGTTGTTCACCTCTTACTTCATGGTTATGCTTGCGAAGTGTGCACTGCCAGTAGCCCTCCCCGCAATTCGAAACCCTTCAACTTGGCCCTCTTCAGCCCTCTCCCATTCAGGAGTGTCTCACTATGTGGCTCAAACCCTCCTTCTCTCGACGGCAGCAATAGCCCTCGGAAAGTTTTCTCTCGGGCCGCTCATAGATAAATTTGGGGGTTATAATTCTCTCCTGTCGGGCCACCTCCTTCTCTCGGCCCTCTTCTTCTCCCTGTCGCGAGTAGAAAAATTATCTTCCTTCCGAGCTTTGTGGATAGGCGTTGATTTTACCTTTTCTGCGATGTGGGCTTCCGGAATCGGCACAATATCAGAACAGCAGATGACGGATCGGCAATCTCGCGATCAAATTGGAAGTCTAGCGTTGGGAGGGCGGTTGGGTTGCACTGCCGCTTTTCTATGGTTCGCGAGAATGCAAAACTTCCGAACGATTTTTCTAGCTGGGGGAGTGGCTAATTTAATTCCTGTTGGGATTTTGTTGCTCACCAAGACGATGATGAGAAGAAGTATAGTGAACAAAAATTCGGCAACACCCTCACAGACCTCGATCAATATCAACGATTCTCTCAAGCAGCTCAAACACCTTCTTCGAACGGATGTGGAATTCTACAGAGTTGCCATCTTGAGATCTTGCCTAATGGTTTTCGGAAGCTTCGTCTTATTCGTTCCGTCGTTCTTCGAATTTCTTTTTGGCGTTGCTGGGGCAAAGGTCGGGGGAGTGTACAGCGGCGGGTGCTTGGCGATGTTGTTGTTCTCAACAAAAATCTACCCGAAACTCAACGAGGAAAGGAAGAAGCGAGTTCTGCGAGGCTCGCTACTAGCCGGTCTCCTTTCCGCACTGACTTGTCTCGCTACGACCTCGAATATCATCAGTCCCAACCGAAATCTAATCACCTTCGCAATGTTCGGGTGGGGTCTATCGTTTCCCCTCGCGTTCTATTTTCCACCAACGCTATACGCGCTAGAAAGAGGTTCAGCAGCAACGATAACGGATGCAATGGATTTTTTGGGCTTTATCATGCTTGCTTTTTTTAATGCTGCGGCCACTCAAGTTTCAAATGTTGAAGGCTACTCTCGGCTCTTGAAATACCTGGTTGGGTTGATATTGACGAGCTTTTTTATTGTGTAAATAAAGGGGTAATTTCTACTCTATTTTGGTGAATTACACTACTGCTCCACTACGCTCCTATTTCTGCAACACAAACATTGCCAATCCAGGATTCCAGCTCGTCGCAACACTGTGGATCCGCGCCCCACCGCTCCATTTGTTCGAGCTAAGAGTTTTAGGTTCTCGGTACAAGATAAGAACCGCACCTTGACTCATTTTCTGAAACGCCAAATTTTCGACTGCACCGAGCGAGCCAAACGTTAGTATAGTGGTGGATGTGGCCATTATGTCTGTAGCCATTTCGCGCTGCTCACCTGCTTCCTGTGCCTCCTCGTCCCACGAGTAGCAGTTGCTCCACACAACGTCGCAGTCGGTTTCAATTTCCCCCCCCGCAAGCTCTAAGCAGTTTCCCCTCTCAAACCTCACCATGCTCCTGACCCGCTCCCCCCCCTCCCCGCCCAGCTTCTCGACCAGTTGGTTGCTCTTCTTCACGCAGACGTCAAGCATATCGTACCCGACCGCCTTGAATCCCAGCATGGCCGCAGGCCAAACGCACGCAGCTGCGAGAGCGAGAGCGAGAGCGAGAGCAAGAGTGGGCAACGAATGGAGGTTTTAGAAGCTCAAAATTGGACAGGGTGGCTAGTTCGGCCAGGCGCTTCTTTTTGTACGAGGAGTTGGTTGTTCAGGGACGGTCCAGATCAGGGGCATCTGCACGTCAATGTGAAATCTCAAAAAAGGCAAAAAAAAAGGCGAAGAATCCCATTACATTACTAGTTGCTTGCTCGCTTTCGCTCAAGCTGGTTTTCGCACAAGCTCGCTTCGCTCAAGATCGCTTCGCACACGCTCGCTTCGCTCACACCCCCGCGCTCACCTCCCAAAGCGCTCCCCAACACCACAAACTTGCCACCCGCTCCATCTCTCGACAGCGCCTTTTGCACGTAAGCATTCCCAATCACTTTGAAGAACGAGCTTAAATACGTGACACCCCAGCTCCCGCAGGCCGAATTTGCCCCAAACGTTTCGAGACTTTCGAGCTGAAACATCATCGCGAAGCTCTCGTCGGCAGTCTCCAACTCCCTCAATGCGAGGGTGTAGGACCGCAGTGCGACGATGTTCGAAGGGTTCTCGAGGTTGAAGTTAGGAGGCGTGAAGAAGCCGGAGAAGTTCTTCTGGAGGGAGGGCACATCATCGAGCTGCTTGGACTCTGATTCTAAGTTCTCCCACAGGCCGGGGGGGTCGTGGTCGAGAATGAACGCCCAATTAGATTTGAGGTGTGTGCGGGAAAGTTGGAGCGCCGAGTTGAAGTGCGCAATGGCTGTGGGTTTATCGGAAGGCGAGGAGGAGTGGGCAATCACCCCAAGCTTCTGCTCAGATTTTGTTCGGATGTAAGCATCATCCGGCTCGGTTGGGGAGGTTTGGGAGAGGACCTTGTTTAGGTAGATGGAGGCTGCGACATGATCTACCTTCTCCCCATAATAGTAAATATCGGCAAGGAGAGAAGAAGCAGGCGAGTAACCTTGGTCGGCAGCTGACTTGTAGAGGGCGATGGCCTTTGGGATTGATTTGGGAAGGGTGACGTTCTCAGTTTCGCTTGGCACTTGCTCCTTGTGGTAGGCGTATCCCATGTCAGTGAGAGCAGAGGGGTTCCCAGACTCCGCTGCCAGCTTCTGAGAAGTCCACTGTTGCAAACGATCTCGCCAAGCTGCAGATACAGTATTCACATTTGAATTGTTGCTGAGAAAACGTGACCGGCTATTGGCGAGGAAACGAGACCGGCTGTTGGCGAGGAAACCTTGCATACTGATGGTTTTCTTTTTTGGGCCTATTTTTATATAACCGTGTTCATCCGTAGGAATTCAAGCCTAACCCCGCAGCTATCTACATACAATGAAGCGACAGCACGATGACGCAATACTCCTGCGCGATCTTCGGACGGTGGGCTGCTGGTCGTTTCTATCTCCCACATCAACATCTCTTATCACTTCAATTCCTCTGACAGGAGTGTTAAAGCAAAAACCTTCCGATTTTCAAGTTACTGAGATCAGCTATGACGACGAGCTCGCTTCGGTTTCAGAAAAGGCTCTAGACAAATCCGCCACCACCGCCCCTGGAGTGACATACACGAGTATCGATTCCCTCCCCCCTGCTGAGGTTTCCCACGATGGTCGCACCAAGATCGAGGACTACCTGACCGGCGAGGAGCTTGCTTCGCTTGGAGCTTGGAACGACGCTGCTCAGTGTGAGGTTGTTGCTAGTTGCCCCAACATTGCAACAAATTCCACCACTGACAGCACCACCAACAGCAGCTCCAACGAAGTCAAAATAGTTATCAAGAATAGCAGCAAATTTGCTAGAACAATAATCATAAGTGCCGCCAACACTTCCTATCTCTTCCTGAAGTTCCGTGTCAACAGCAACAACAGCTCTTCTTCCTCCCCATCCACATCCGAGCAGCTTACCTTCTACAACAACTCCCCCGCAATCATTCAAAACCAACATTACCTCCTCCCTTTTATTACATCAATCTCGCAGCTAATCAAATTACAACAATACTTCCTCACTCCCGATTTTATCGCCCTTCCCACCCCTCCCCCTCCCCTAACCCTCACGCCCCTCCCAACCCCCCCCCCACCCTCCTCGGACAAAAAAAAGCTAAAGTCTTTGCACATCTCAATCAAGAAAATCAACAAGATGCTCCAGCTCGCCGTCTCCCCCACTGAGGTTTCAATCAGCTACAACAATTCTCAGTACGACAAGTTCCGCAGGTGAGCGAGCGAAATACTGCGAGCGAGAGCGAGCCTTGTTTGGAAGACAAGCATACGAGCCACTACTAACCCAACCCCTTCCGCACCTTCTTCGCTCGGCATAATGCAGCAAGATTCTGTCCAAGCGGGCCAGGAAGGCCGGCGCGAGCGTTCCGTACTTGGGCTTCTGCCTGCAAAAGACGAACGTTCAGCACCACAACGCGAGGCGGTGCCTGGCTAACATTTTCGGCGTCCGAGAGGACGCGATTGGCTTCGCCGGGATGAAGGACACCCGGGCGGTAACGGTCCAGTTCGCCTCGCTGCGGGTCCCGGGCGTGAAGGGCGATGGGTCGGACGGGCCGGACGGGGGGGTGGCGATCATCGAGGAGTTTTTGAGACAAAAGAAAATCGACTTGGAGAACGAGGCCCAGAGCGGCTGTGAGATCGGAGGTGAGCGAGCTTAAAGCTTTAATAAAGCTTAAATGTGATATTGACAAAAGAGAGAGGATGCGAAGTGAATTTAACCCACTCCTAACCCACTCCTAACCAACTCTTGCTCCCGCGCAGGCTTCAAGATCATGTTGCGTTCCCAAACTCTTCAGGTCGGGGAGCTCAAGGGAAACATGTTCAAAATCAAAGTCAGGTCGATACTCCCACCTGTCGCTCCAGTTTACTTGGAGCGCAGGATGGCCGAGATCAGGGAAAACGGCTTCTTGAACTATTTCGGGGAGCAGAGGGTGGGAGACGCGGGGGAGAGGGACGAGGTGGGAGTGAGGAGCTGCGATATTGGAAAAGAGATCATGAAGCAGGACTACAAATCAGTAGTAAACCTCATCATGACCGGCCGGCTCCTTATCCGAGGCAAGCGCACCAACTCCACCGACGCCTGGGGCCGCTCCCGGGCCGCCTACGTCACCAAAAACTCCCCCCAGGAGTCCCTCCGAATAATGGCCTCCAGCAACATCCCAACCAGCAAACAAGAGTTCATTTTGATGAAGGTGCGGGGGACAGGGGAGCGGGGCACACTACACTACACTACACTACACTACACTACACTACACTACACTACACTACACTACACTACACTACACTACACTACACTACACTACACTACACTACACTACACTACACTACACTACACTACACTACACTACACTACGAGCTTCACTAACATTAATATTTATTACAAACATCATTACGCTCGGCGCAGTATTTGAAAGACTTCCCGGGCGAGTTCAAGGACGCGGTGCAGTGCATTCCGTTCGATCAGCGAACCATCTACGTGCATTCGTATCAAGCGTATTTGTTCAACTACTTTGTCAGCTTGAGGAACGAACTGTACGGGATGAAGGTAGTGGTGGGGGACTTGTACGTTGATTTGGGCGAGGAGAGCTTCCGGAAGGAAATGGAGAACGGCAACAGCGTCGGGTTGCGCAGCTGGATCAAGGTCGTAAACAGCGAATCGGAAATTCACGAAAAGAAAATTTCGATCAATCAAATAGTGCTGCCTCTCTGCGGCGGGGATAGCATCTATCCCGCCAACGAATTGGGCGAGAAAATTAAGGAGAAGCTGGTTTCGGATGGCATTGAGTTTGGCGGGGGGGACACGGCTGACAACAACACGAGCAAGGGGAACTACAGAAAAGTTATTGCGAGGACGGACGATTTGAAAATGGTGGCTGCGGATGCGGATGTGGATGCGGAGGTGAAGGTGGGCGAGTGCGTCTTCCAATTCAGCCTCCCGAGCGGGTCGTTTGCGACAATGATGCTGCGAGAGCTGTTTTACCGGAGATCTGGAGGGTGGGAATAAAACTGTTATTCTTCATTCTAGATATTTTTTTCTAATTTCCACATAACATACTCACGTATCCAGAAGTCGTTGGAAACGACATTGAAATTGCCTTGAATGAAAACTTCGTAAACGTCAGCCGCGTAGTCGCCAATATTAGTGAGAGATTTGATTTGCTCTCGTGAAAGGTCAGTTTCGGCTGTTGCTGACGACTCCGTGAGCGTAACAAAGTCGCTCGCAAACTTTACAATGCTCTCCGCCCTGCGGTTGTAAAAGCCAAGCTTGGAAATTGTTGCAGCAATTGTTGAAATGCTATTTGGATCGTTGATAACGTGGTGGGGTGTGGGATAGAGATTAATGAACTGATTGTATACAGTGTCAATCTGGACCCGCGTTGTTCTATTGAGAAGGATGCACGATATCAGCAGGTGCCAAATTGAAAGCTCAGCAGTGATCTCTTCTATAAGTCCGAGAGGAGAAGAAAGGGGAGTTAAATTGGTAAAGGAAATGGTGTTCTGAATGAGCATGTTTCGCTTGCCACGTTCAGGAGAAGACTCCCAGGACGGGTCGTTCGCAATGATACTTTCTACCACAGACGGAGCACCTGTGCCGTGAAAGGAAATATACTTTATTGTCTCATTTCGATTCTTGAACATAAACCCTTTGGGTGACACAAAAACAACCGAGCTGCCCCAGTGAGAGGATTGCAGAACGCATGTCCAATTGTTAATCAACTCATCAACATCGTCTTGGGAGTTGTAGAGGGAGAAAAGCGCAGATCTTAGTTGTGCCAATTCCCGGAAGGGGAGATGGATATTGAAAAAACATTTGTGGGAACATAGATGACGACAACGGCCCAATATCGTTGGGGAATTGGAGGAATTGAATGTTGGACAGGCTCCAAAATGGTCCATTGGGTCTGCACCGAGCGAGGCGCTCATTGAAAATAGTCAAAGTTCTTCACTGATTCTGGAAAGTTCTTCATTCAGTCGTCGTCGTCGTGGGAGTTCTTCAATGGAGGTTGAAGTTCTTCGATCTGTAGAAATTTGAATTCTATTTATCACCTCTTTATGTGTAAAATACATTCCTAGACCTCTGCTCAAGCGCAGAGCGCCTTTTCCGCCTCCAACCCACCAACCCTCAAAGTTGGACAACTCCATAATCATGTTCCGATTTTCTTTTCTTCTCTCTGTGTCCCTCCTCTTAACTGTTCGTACCTACAATCACCCAGCTCCTCGAGCAACAACACGCCGAGCAGCAATTGAAAAAATAGGTTTTCCACTCCTAATCCTCACCACAACACCACATGCAGCCATGGCAGCCAAAGTGGACTGTTTTGAGAATTGCAGCCAAAACTGCAATCGTGATGCTCCAAATTCAAGGGAATACTGCAAACTTACCTGTACAGCGTATTGCAAGCAGGACGATCGGAAGGACGGGCTGAGCGGTAGCGTCAGCAGCGAAAACGCGGAAGTTGGGCTTCGAAGTGCTTACGATTTGCCCTCAAAGTTCACTGGCGAGCGTCCTCCCGTTGTGTTTGGCGATGATCACCCTCCTTCCCTCAAGCTGCCAAATTTCATAAAGGATTCACTGAAGAATGCATCTGGTGGTGGACAATATTAACCAGACTGGACTAGTTACTTTATATAATTTCACTCTAAATATTACTGATATCTAATCGAACCTCCCCCCCCCACAATTCCTCTTCAATAAGTTGCCCATCTTCAGATTTTTTTCGGTTAACGAACGGAAGCCCCGCTCGCTGCAATGAGCAGCAATCTAAGCTCAAGTCCACTTTTTTGGGGTCCACGAAATAACGCTCAAGACGGTGGTTGTAAAAGGGAGCGTAACATTCTATTGTGTTTTGTTGTTGTTGCATGCCTTTAACCTTGTACCGAGTATCGTTGAAAAACGCGCTCATACTCGGTCCTGATAATCTCAACCCGCCGTAATAGTACTCTCGCAAGGGCAGAAAGTCCCCCTTCGCAAATTTAACTTGGGCAGGGTGGTGTATTCCTTTCGGGTTAACCTCGAAGATTGACGACTCGTCCTCTTTTATCATGATGACGTCAATGTAGGGCGCCCGAAAGTCCCGCTTATCGAATCCGTAGTCCACCCCTGTAAATCGATAGTCAATGCCATCGTCAAACGTGACAAAGAGCTTCAGCGCGTTCCAGTGCTCGTGGCATTTTACCTTCCCCTTGCCACCAAAACTCGGCAATTCAAACGAATTGCAAGCATCATAGAATTTTTTTTTATTTTCGATAAACACGGCTGCATCTATGTCATCGTCCCATGGGATCGGCCCGCCCGAGATGATTGCACCTGCAAACCCACCAGAGAATAGCGTGCATTTAATCTCTATTGACTTGCAAACGGCGAACATGATCTTTAGCAAGCATGCGCCTTTGGCCGCAAATGGGGTGGTTGAGTATGGAATTCGGAGCTCTGAATACGTGGTGAAGTAGGGGAAAGTTTCGAAGTGCTGCAGGACTTCAGGACAAAATAACTTCATCCAGGGTGGAGCTTCAAAAACTTGTTCTTGTTGTGTGGCGGGGGCGAAGTTGAGTAACGTGTTGGTGAGTTCATTGTTTGCTTTGTTTTTTTTGTTGCAGGGTGTGATGTAGCTTGAGTAGATCTCTTGGCCATCGGTGATGTCCTTTTCCTTCAACTTTGCCTTCACCTGGAGGAAGAAATAGAAATTATAGGTGGCGACAATGAGGACAAATAAATAGAATCCTACTGCTGACCTCATAAGTGCTTATTTTCCAAACCTCTATGCTATAGAATAATGTAAAACTATGCTATCGCAAACTTATTTAATAAACGAACTTCTTTGTCGTTTATTTCTGTGGAA
>BRYC01000181.1:23382-36182 GCA_030267985.1 Parmales sp. scaly parma | reverse complement strand
AGAGTTATTTGGGTGTCGAGGGGCCCTTAATACAATGGATAAGTCAAACACGAAGAGTTTTGACGTAAACCGTTCGTCTTAAGTGGAGAAATCGGTTTTTTATTTTCCTTTGTGCGGAAGGTTTCACAGCTGAACACTACTTTTTTTGATTTTTTGGGAACTTTTTTTCCGTGCCACACAGCCACAGATAACCACCAAAATGAATTTCATGCTGAGCCAACAACTCGAAAAATTCACGACCCACCTTCCCCCTGATGAATTTCTCTCGACAATATCTCAAGAGTTGGTCATGTACCTCTGTGAAAACTACCTGAGTCCGACCCTAACCACCCCATTTGTCAATAGCTTTAGTGGCTTTCTCCTCTCCCAGATAGCTCCTATTTCCGTGCGACTTTCGGTCGCGTCCACCTTCTTCAAGAAGGCTGTATTTTCAATGCTTCCACGAACATCTTCTTCTTCCCCATCTGTGGGCTCCCCCCTCGAGCGACTAGCGCTTTCCCTGACCTCATTAATAGAAGAAAGCTCAACCATTCCCCACACCCTCTCCGCGCTGCACTCCGCAGCTCTCTTCCTGAACTCAGTGCCGTCCGCATTTCAAATCCCTTCGCTATTAGAAATGGTCTTTTCTCAACTAGCCGGGTTGGAGCAGCTCAGCAATTCCACTTCACAAACACAGCATACAGTGTCCCAGCTTCAACTACTACAGCTCAGAGAAATAGCCTCCCTCCTCCCAAAAAAAAACGTTCTCCTCTCCTCGTTAAAAGGATATTCCTTCATGCAACCTTTCCCTCCTCCTCCTCCTCCCCCACCTCCGTATCCACCGTCCCTCACCTCCCTCTCCTCCCTCCCCTCTCTCTCTTACATCAATTCCGCCCTCCTCCCTTCCTCCCCCACAGCCGAGCTTCACATTTTCTACACTGGCCTAGCCTCTCTGGCCTCCTCGACCGAGACCCTCCTCAGCGGTTCGTTGGAGTCCACGGGGGAAATATGTTTGGAGAAGCTCTACGAGGCTGCAGCAACGTTCGAAGCTCTCGACAGCCTCCTGCTTCACGCCGAGCCCAAATCAGGTGCAGAATTCCAGATTAGATTTGTTACATTGGTGAGTGAAGTTTTTTGTGGTGTGGAATTACTTGGAATTGTGTTCGGGGGAGACCCCCGGAAACCCCCCTTCTCCGCTGCGCTCGGCTTTCCGCTGCGCTCGGCTTTCCGCTGCGCTCGGCTGATGGACTCAGCTTCGCTCGCTCGCGGCCCGCTCCGCTCATTAACACTACTAACTCAACTCAACTCAACTCAACCCGCAGCTCAGGTACGAGCTGCTTTACCTGACGTGCGCGACGCGTGGAATTCTGGTCGACGCCGGATTGAGCGGAGGAGGGAATAACAACAGCAACGTGGGGAAGCGGGACAAACTGTACGAAACAAATTTGCCCAAGAAGTGGGAGATCCTCAAAGGTGAGCGAGCGAAGCCAGCGAGCCTTGTGACAGAAAGTGCGAAGCATCTAATCCACTCTTGCACTCGTGTTTCGTTGAAAATGCGCCTCGCTTCGCTCGGCGCAGATAAAATTGTCGAGCTTGGGGAGAGTTGCTTCGACCCGAGGATGCGGGGGGCAGTGAAAATCTTAGAGGTTGATGCGCAGGCGTGTGGGTTGTTGTCGAGGCTGTGCAAGGCGGTGTTGGCGAAGGGAGGTGACGCCGCCGACGCTAATATCAACTCCGAATCGGACTTTGACTTTATCCTGAGGGAATTTGGGGGGAAGGTGAGTCTCACCCTGACCTCAATCAGTCTCCGCGAGCCACCATTGAACTAACAGCTCAACACAGGACTATAAAATTTCGGAAATTTCAACAGCAGCTCTCGAACAACTCAAAAATAAGATTGTCATTCCGATGGAGAAGGCTGAGGTGGGAGTGAGGGTGAGGGCGAACGTTGGGATAAAAATGGTGGAGAAAATTGCCTTTGGGATTCTGGGCAAATCTCCGCCGGAGGAATTTTTCAAACTCACACCCTCCATGGGCAAATCTGAGATTTCGGTCGACCTCCAAACTCCCGTTGAGGTGAATTGCTCGCACATGATGTTCGTTAAAGGTGCTATGAACAGCAGGTGGGAGGGAGTGGGGGAAATTGTTGTCATTGTGAGCGTGGCGAAAATTGACATTTTCGCATCCTTTAACGACGATATTCACGATATCGATAGCGAGGGGGTGTTCGCTTCCTCCAACAATGCGCTAAAGGGGGGGAAGTTCGAATGTGCAGTCGAAATTGGGGCGCAAGAGCTCGTGGGGGAATATGTCTACAGTGTTGTTGTCAAGGTGAAGGTGAGCGAGCGAAGCGAGCGAGCCTTGATGAAGTTCGAGTATCGTTTTGTTCTGTGTTTGGACCATTTCTACAATCGCTTGCGCAATAAAAAGCTCTTGGCCAAACTCCCACCGTGTCCAATTCTTGCGTTTTTTTTAGTTTTTATATCCACCTCCACTTGCCCCCTTCTGGACCGTCTCGAACGATGAATTCGCGAAATGGCTACAGCCACCCACATCCACTACGTAGCCAACCCACCCATTTCGTTTGGCTCGCTCGTCTCGCTCGTCCTTCATTAAAAATGCGCACAATCTCGCTTCGCTCGGCGCAGATTGACAATGAACAAATGTTCAGAGTTGCTGAAACGGTCATAAATGTAGAAATCAAGGAGGAGGAGGAGGAAGACGTGAATGAGGTCAATGAGATACTCAAGGTCTGGGAGGCGTCCCAGGCAGAGCCCGAACCGGAAGTGAAGAAGAAGAGGAAAACGGAGGGGATCGTACTCACAGAGCGAGCGAATTTGGATTTCATTTTGCCGGATGGGTGGAGGTGCGAACTAGTTCAGTCTGGGGAGGAAGACAAAATACGTCAAGACAAATACTTTTACCACGATTCTTCTGGGGTGAAAGTAAGGTCCAAAATTCAGATTGAAAGGATTGTAAATTTCATGGAGGAAAATGGGTCGTCGGATGTGAGCTACGCTTATCAGATGACCAAGAATTTGCGGGCTGGGGGAAAAATAGCAGTAGTTGCGGGAGGAGGGGGGGGGGGGGTGCCCGGAATATCGAGCGGGGGAGGTGGCGACGCCGGGTTCACACTCATGCTGGCCAATCAAAAGGTTGCTGATGCCACAAATAAGACCTAAAAAATTAATTTTTTCCCTCTTCCTCATCCCCCTCCCCCCCCCCCTCTTTTTCCTTAACCCGTAGATTGCTAACTATCTTCAAGAATTCGTCGTAGACGATCTTGCAATCACCCGGAGCCTCGCTGTCTAAAAACACTCCTTCTTCGTCGCTAGCTTTTATTATGTCTTTCAATAGATATGTTTTCTCAAACCTAGGGAAGATATGGGTCCGCAAAATCTCTGGCATTCGGCGAATGTAAAGTTTGTCGACGAGGTTGTCGTATTTGACGTTGTGGCCGTTATTCGTAGCTAGGTCGTCGATGGAGAAGTCGCTGTTTGACCCTTGAATAAAGGCAGATTTGAGCACCGCAAGCACCCAACCGTCCGCCTCCTCTCGAGCCAGCTCGATTTTCAGTTTCTCGACTTGTTTGAAGACTGGTTGCACGCGGATCTTTTCGGTTCGGAGACGACTTGTCCAATACCGCAAATCCTGCGCCGAGCGAAGCGAGGCGCATTTTTAACGAAGCACGAGCAAGAGTGGGTTAGGAGTGGGTTAGGAGTGGGTTGGGAGTGGGTTGGGAGTGGGTTAGGAGTGGGTTGGGAGTGGGGTGGGAGTGGGTTGGGAGTGGGTTGGGAGTGGGTTAGGAGTGGGTTGGGAGTGGGTTAGGAGTGGGTTGGGAGTGGGTTGGGAGTGGGTTGGGAGTGGGTTAGTCGCTTCGCACTCTTTTGTCACAAGGCTCGCTCGCTTCGCTCGCTCACCTCCCTGTCCGCCTTCAACTCCTCGCTGCTATCCGTCACGACATCCTTCGTCTTCATCAGCTCGCTCCTAACTTCGCTGAGCTTAACCCCGCTCATTCTCTTCTTGACGTCTCTTTCACGCTCCAACGCCGATTTTTCGTCAACCAGCTTGATCGAGTCTCGCTGCACGTCCTCGATATTTTGCATCACCTTGACCGGGAAAGCTTCCAATTTGTTTTTTTTCTGCTCAAGCCTCCTCTCCAAGATCGCAGCCTCCGACTTGGAAGTCGCCGCGTGGGCCTCCAGCTTGCCGATGGACTTGAGCATTTCTTTGTTCAACAGCGACATTTCCAGCGAGTGGAGCTGCATGGCCACCCTGTCAGTTTGCGAACTTTGAGGAACTTCTAGCCAACCAGTTCGGGAGGCAGTTTCACGGTCGGACCTAGTCTTCCCGTACAAACTCACATCCACTTTGAAGTCAGACAGTTAATTGTTGTTCAAAAGTTTTTTCTTCTTCTCGGCGAGATTGGTAAGGTAAATTGTGGATTCATTCAGGCGGGTGTTGAGGGTCTTTTCAGAGTGTGTTAATGAGGTGAGCTGGGATTGGAGCTCGTTTAGTTTTTGCTGCAGGGTCTCGCTATCGTGGTACATGCCGGATTCTTGGCGAAGTGCATGATCGCGCTCTGCGCCGAGCGAAGCGAGGCGCATTTTTAATGGAGCAGGGGGAGGTGAGCGAGCCGAACGAAATGAGTGGGTTAGTTTAGTAGTGGATGTAGCCTTTATGTCTGCAGCCATTTCGCGGGATTCATCGCGAGTATGCTCGTCTTCCCTAAGGCTCGCTCGCTTTGCTCACCTTTTGCCTTCAATTTGTTAGAATTGACCTTTGTCATGTGGGATCTCTTGGTGGCTTCTATGGGGTCAGGGTTGTTGGTTATGTTCTCCACAAACCGACGGGCGTCAGCTACGCGGTCTCTTTGAAGTTGGATCAGGTTTTGATGGGAGTTAATGTGGATTTTGTCTTCAAATTCATTAGAGTAATAGGATTCAGACTCTGATTCTGAATCTGACTTATGGTCGCGCCCAATAATATCTTGCGCAATCTCTGCTGCGAGCATGATTGTTGTTTTCAAATAATAAGATTTTAAATTTTAAATTTATGTGTTTATTTCCGACCAAATAGCGTGCCATTTGAGGTTATATTTTTTTTTCTCCTTTTAATGGCCACAGTTGCAGCAGCAGAAGAAGATAATGAAGTCCCGAACAACCCCAATGCACCTGTACTTGTCGTTGCACGTCTCATAGCAACATTGGTCTTCTTGGCCTCTCTTGCACTTGTTTTTTCCATAATAGTTGTCTTCAAGACGGTCATGGTTGCTTTTGCCGGTACTTTAGGGCTCAGCCCCCTAACTTTTGTGGGTCTAGGTTTGACACTAATGATTGGGTGGTTGCTAGGCGGAAATGCGAAGACTGTGGCCGGTTCGTTGGACATGTAACATCCGTAACCCAAAGCCCCCATATAAGTTTTTTAGATTAGATGTCAAATGGGTTGCGGTTAGCTTTTACATAGTCGAGCAAGTTTATTCCTAGCACGTTCCACGATAAGAACCCCTCGGCCGCTAGTCCCATTCCCGTAGTAGCTTCACCTTCCTCTGACGAGTCGAAGCACTCATGCCAGGTCCCTGTATCCCTGAGGTCCTTCGCCAACACTTGGATGGTTTTCTCGGCCAGACGCACCGCTTCCTTGTTAAAGCCGTAATTGTTCATTCCGTAGGCCAGGATTGCATTGCTGACAACCCATACCGGTCCACGCCAATTGCTGTATGGATAAATTAGGTTCTCGTTGCTGTAGTTCGGATCGAGCGAAGATGTCGATCTAACACCCCACGGGCTGTTCATGTCGGGTTCAGATAACCGAGAAACAATCTTGTACGCCTGCTGCTGGTCTATTACGTCTGATCCGATGAACAACGGAAAACCCAACAGGTATACAGAGTTGGTGATCTGGCTTTGAGAAGTCACGTTGTACGCGATGTACGAGCCACTCTTCAGCAAAACCTTGTTCAATGTTGTCATTATTGTAGTTGATTTTTCAGTGTGCTGCAAACTGGCATCGTTGTCGCCAAACTTGGCCATGAACAGAGCCATCGCTCGGTGCTCACGGACGAGCCACGACATTACATCTGCTGCAGAGAGGGAGTCTCCACAACCTTTTTCAACCCAGCAATCCGACCGTTCAGACGGGCACGGAGAAATCACCATGTTGTCTGCCCCTCCCTCCATTTGGTCGTGCCAAACGTAAAGTCCAGTTTTTGTGTCGAAACGGTTTTCTTCCCAATAATTGAGAAGAGCTTTCATCTTCGGAACAAATTCTCGAAACTGCTCGTAGTCGTTCTCGTGGTTCGCTGCAAGCCAAGCCCCTTGAATGATCAAGGGCTTGGCATGGGCTGCCACGGCAGTGGAGTTGTTTGGCATGGAGCTACAGCTCGGGTGGAGGTCATCTGGCGACTGGCAAATGGCGGTGAAGCCATTTTCGCTCGTGGAAGCTAAGAAATTTTTCATTGAGCCAGCCAAATATCTGCTGCTGCCATAGTCCAGGAGAGCTACTCCGGTGAAAAAACTGTCCCAGTCCCATGATTGGTTATAAGGGCCTGCCGGCACCAAGTAAGGAAACTTCAGATATCCAAGTGATTCCTTGAAGGTTTCGTTGCCGTGAATTTTTATATAGGCTTTCACGAGTTTCACATCTTCTGGAACTGAGGCTTGCGTACTTGCCAGGGTCAGCAGGGCCAGCAGGAACATGAGCATCTGTTGGAATGCTTTTGTTGTTGTTGGATAAAGGGTAGTTTTTGTTATGGATTTGCTTTCGATGCTGCTTAACGTTTGCAACTTGCCAACGAAATGGTGTCAACTTCTTTTACTTCTTTAAGGAATGTGGTTAAATTTGAATTTTGGTGACACAGGCACCAGGGTGTGAGAATAAATATAGGACTTTAGTTTCTTCACCTCTTTGCTTATTTATATATTCAACATTTGATACGAGTTGGAAGAGCCGTGCGAAGTTTTAGTCAGCTCCCACTCTGCAATTTAGCCCGCGGTTCAAGAAGTTTTAAATAGATCACTAACACCCTTCGAACCATCGCCAAAAGAAATGACAACTTTCTGTGACAAGAAGAAGTTGCAACAGGAGATGCTTCGAAAGACTTTCCAAGCACTTGATGTTGATTACAATTTTGCGATTTCCAAGAACGAACTCCTTGCTTCAGTCCAGGATGAATCTGTTGCCATTGCCATGATTCGAAGTATGGACGCGAATGGAGATGGCGTGATCGACTTCAAGGAATTTTGTGATGGCTTCGAAAAGGCACAGCATTTGACTTCTACGATTGAGGAAGATACACTCACCGAAGATGAACTTCAATCAATCCGCAGCCAACACAAAAATGAGAATGATAGGAAGCTCCTGGAGATATTCAATTTCTGCGACGTGGACTCGAGCGGGCTGATTTCCCTTCAAGAGACGTGCATGGCGATGAAGTTTTTTCTCGGCCGGTCGATAAATATTCAAGAGAAGCTGAAAATAGAGTCCTTTTTCTCCAAGGTTAACCACAGGCAGCTGTCGTTCGAGAAGTTCAAGGAGTTCATCGTCCCTTGGTTGCTCTCTTTTGGGGTTTTGATCAAAGCCCCTCCGAAGCCCCTGAACAGACAAATTTTCTCTTTTGTAGATGCGGACGAGTCGGGCACTGTGAGTGGCGAAGAAGCTCTGATGGCGCTGAAATTCCTAGGGAAAAAAATTACCGCCCACGACAAGACAGCCATCAGCCTCCTCCCTTGCTTCGAAGGCAACAGAGAGGTGAATTTCGCCGACTTCGAAGCCTTGGTTCTTCCGGTTCTCATGAACATAGACACAGAAAATCACAAGAAGGAGGTAAAAACCCACGTCGAAGCTGGCGAACAAATCCTCTCCAACGACTCTCTTTCTCCCGAGGAAAAAATTTACCGACTCCAAGAACTTCACAAAACAGCGTTGCAGTCTGACTGGCTCAAAAAATGCGGAGGCTACGAACAAGTCGACGACAGCACTACAGTCCTTAAGTCATCTTTCCAGTAGTTCAGATTTTTTTATTCAAATTTTATTCAAAAATTTTTTATGTTTTGAAGACCTTCTTCACAGCCTCGTCGGGCATAGCATCAACCAAAAAACTCTTCTCCACGCAACCGCTTCCTGTCAACTCGTTGAACAACGCTCCAGCAAATTGATATGCGCTTGGTGTGTCGATGGCAATATCGTCGATGAACTCTAGAATGTCTTTTAAGGCCCCCTCAAACTCCTTCCCGCTTACCAGCTTGGCGCCAAACAGCCCCACCAGCAGCTCGGTGATCTTACTTCTAGCGTTGGACTGAGCGGGGCTGGTCTCTAGCAGTTGAGATGTCGCAACGTCGACTAGCGCCACCCCGCAGGGCGAGTCCGCCGCCTTGCCGATTTCGGTATACGTTGAGAGAAGCTGCGCCGAGCGAGCCAAAGAATTGATAATGTTAGTTTAGTAGTGGCCGTGTGCTCGTCTCCTCAGCCTCCCCCCCGCTCCCGCTCGCTCACCTCGTCCTTGGTTGCGATGCTACCGGAGGCCCACTCCTTCACCATGGAGCTTATTTTGCCCCCCGTAATATCAGGTTTCTCGCTCCCTCCTCCTCCTGTCGCTGTCGACTTGGCCGCCGCGACCGTCGGGTTTTTCTTCGTCAGCATAACTTTTGGTGCCGCCGCAGCAGCAGCAGCAGGCGCGGAAGTCGTGGCCGCCGCCCTATTCGCCATGAAGTTCTGGCCAATTTTATTCTTGCCCCCCGGGCGGAAGCTCACTCCGGCGGGAACGGGAACGGCAGCGCGGGTTGCGCCGGACGACCCGACTGTCTTCACGCCGCCCATCTCGCCACGCCGGGAGTTCATTATTTCGCGGTCGCGGTTGTTGCCGCGGTTGCGGTCTGCGCCGAGCGAAAAGAAGGAGCGAAAACGAATTGAGTGAGAATAACGTTGGTTTAGTAGTGGCTCGTATATATTTCTCGTCTTCCACAACACCCCCCCCGCTCCGCTCGCTCACTCACCTCCACGTCCGTCGTTGTTTCGGTCGCGGCTGTTGCCTCCGCCGCGAGAGTCGTTCCTGTAGTTCTGCTGCGACTGTTGCTGGGCCTGTTGCTCCTCCCTCTCCGCATCCTTCCTAATTTCCGCAATGGTCTTGGCCGTTTCCTCCTTCCTCCTAGCCACCCACTTGTTCTTCCTCAGGTCAATCAAGTCTCTGTACATGAATCGAATCCTGCTGTTGATGGCCTGGTCCTTGGAAACCTTGCTGAACTTGGCAAAGTACGCGCGGATGCGATCATCGTTCTTGGGAATGTCAATGATCTTCCCAATTGTGATCATCAGCTTGCACAGCGACTCGTGGTCCTCCTCGTCGATGGGATCCTCAACGGTGTCCGTGTGCTTCACCACGACCTGGTCCCCCTCCCGCTCGACGGTAATCTTCAACAGGCTGCTCACGACGTGGTTGATGACGTTCTCCTTGAGCATCCCCAGCTTGTAGAGCTCCCCGATGAACTTGATGTTCCCCAGCATGTGCTTTTTAATCTTCATCTGCTCCATTTTCAAGTCCTCGGACTGAGTCTTCTTCTCCTTCTCCGTTAGGTTCTTGTTGGCGTCCAGCTCCCTCTTCTTCTCCTTCCACGCCGTGTAGATGTCGTCCTTGGAAAACTCGTCCTGGCACATGTTGAGCAGGCACGACTTGAAGTTGTTCTTCTTCTGGGCCTGTTGAATTGGGTTAGAGTGTTGTGTTGTGTTGTGTTGTGGTGTGGTGTGGTGTGGTGTGGTGTGGTGTGGTGTGGTGTGGTGTGTTGTTGGCTCGCCGCTCACCTGCTTCCTGCAGTCCGCCTCCGTTCCGAATGGCTGGCTAATACTCTGCCCGCAGTCCTTGCAGTCCTCCAAGCTCATGTAAACGACGAAGAACTTTCTTTCGTCGTCCTTTGCTTCCTTCTCCCTCATGATCTTAACAAACGTCTCCTTGACAATTTTAATCTCCACGAGCTCGAGAACAGTCTCCCCCCGTTTAACCGTCTCAACATCCTGTTGGTTCTCGTCAAAGACCTTCCCCATGCACTCCGCCTTACTCCCCAGTGGCCCAACGACCTCCTCATCAGTATGACTCACGTCAGCAGACCAGAAAAACTCCTCCTCGTCTGACCGGAATATGTGCAGGAAGGGGAGGCTGGTCATTTTGTGGCTGAGCATCAGGCACAGGTTCGCGTACATGTCCGCGAAGGTTGGCTCGCCGATTGCCTTTTCGAAGATTCGACCGATTAGAGTGTTGAGGAAGGTTATGGACTCCATTTCGATTGACACGATTTGGGTGGCGAGGCGGTCGAACTAAGCCGAGCGAAGCGAGGTGTTAGTGTGTTAGTGTTAGTGTTAGTGTTAGTTTGGTAAAGGAGAGTTGTTTGCATTGTCCATTGCCTCGCTCACCTTCTCCTTGGTCATCTTATTAAGAATCCCCTTAATCTTCTTCTCCAAGATCATAATCCCATCCTCGTTCGGCTGCGGCATCCACCTGTTTGAGCTCTTCGTCAACGGCACGACCGGGAGGCCGTCCTCGGTGTAGTTGTCATAGTTTCTGTTGTTGCCCCCACCACCACCACCACCACCACGGTTGTTGGAGTTGCCCTTTGGGGGGGGGGCTTGTTTCTGGCCTCTTTCCCATCCTCCTCCTCCTCCTCCTCCTCCTCCTCCATTGTTATTGTTCCCGTTCCTATCATCCCTGCCCCTATCCCCTCCTCCGCCCTTCTGAGGCGTCCCCTTCTCCCACTGCTTCTCCCCCCTTCCTCCTCCTCCCCCTCCACCCCTCACGCTCCTCACCGTCAAATCATCAAGCCCCTCAGGCCGAACGACGCACGCGTCCTTGAAACGAAGGAGGAGCTTACGCGAGTACAAGTATGGACCTCCAGTGGAGGCTCCAGAGGAGGCTCCAGAGGAGGCTCCAGAGGAGGCTCCAGAGGAGGCTCCAGAGGAGGCTCCAGAGGAGGCTCCAGAGGAGGCTCCAGAGGAGGCTCCAGAGGAGGCTCCAGAGGAGGCTCCAGAGGAGAGGGCGGATGCGGGAGCGGGGGCGGAAGTTGCCGGAGAAGAGCTGGGGGGGGGGGTCTTGCCTCCTCCGGGGCGGAAGGATCTACCGGCCGGTACTTCTGCGGGGGGGGCGGCTGCTGCTGCGGGGGCAGGAGGAACGGGAAGCTCCGTTCGAGCTGGGGCTGGGGCTGGGGCTGGGGCTGGGGCTGGAGCTGGAGCTGGGGGGCTTGGGGCCAAGCTCGCAGAAGCGAGCGCGGCACCCAAATCATCAACGGCCTTCGCGTCGACAGCCGCCGTGGGAGCGGGGGCA
This sequence comes from Parmales sp. scaly parma, assembly GCA_030267985.1. Classification (NCBI taxonomy): domain Eukaryota; class Bolidophyceae; order Parmales; species Parmales sp. scaly parma. The sequence continues at coordinate 24,898 of BRYC01000181.1, read as the reverse complement.
GCCGCCGCTTCCACTTCCGCTTCCGCTACCGCCGCGGGGGCAGGCGAAGCAACTGCAACTGCAACTGCAACTGTCTTCGCCGGCTCGAATACGAGCGGCTTCCCGTCCTTCCCGAGAACCATAAGCGGCTTTGGCTTCCGCTTGACGTAGGCCGGTCCGGCGGAGCTCGCGGGGGGGGCGACGGGGGGCCTGCCGCCAACTCCCGGCATTGGCATTGGCATTGGGCCGAGGGAAGGGCTCCCGGCCAGGGCGAAGTTTGCGGGAATCGCAGAGGCGAGCATCCCGCTGGGGAGGATCTGCGGGGAGCTCATCGGGGAGGAGTGGACGACGGTGGTCATCGCGGGTTGTGGCTGCTGCTGCCCGTTGCTGTTGTTGTTGTTGTTGTTCTGCTGCTGCTGCTGCTGCTGCTGCTGCAGCATCTGCATCGCGATCATCTGCTGCCGCTGCTGCTGGGAAGGGTTGAGTAGGAACTGCTGCTGGGGCGTCTGGCCGAACATGACCGGGACGGGCACCGCCGTGAAGACCGGGGTTGTGGTTGTGGATGTGGATGTGGAAGAGGTTGTGGGTGTGGTATTGGCTGTGGGTGTGGTGGCTGCTTCTGCTGCTGCCGCCGCTGCTGCTGGTGCTGATGCCGCCAGGGGGGGCACAGCCCCGCCCGCCTCTCCGCTGACTGCCGGACTAGCTGCCGGGCTCGCTGTCGCCGATCCGGAGCCTGAGCCTGAGCCTGGGCCGGGCGGCGGAGGGGTGGGATTGCCGTTATTCTGCTGCTGCTGCATCTGCTGCTGCTGCAGGTGAGCCGCCTGCTGCTGCTGGTGCTGCTGCTGCCGCATCTGCATCGCGAGCATCTGCTGCTGCTGCTGCTGCTGCATCTGCACGACGTTCATCGCGTGCTGCTGCTGCTGCTGCTGCTGGTTTGGGTGCATCCCGTTGCCCCCGTTGAAACCAGCCCCCCCGTTGTTGCCGTTCCCACCATTGAAGCCTCCTCCTCCTCCCCCTCCTCCGCCCCCTCCCCCATTGTACATGAACCCTCCGCCACCGCCGCCGTTCTGCCCGCCTCCCTGACCGTTGAAGCCGAGCTGCCCTTGCATCTGCATCTGCTGCTGGTGGACCAAGTTCTGCTGCAGCATCTGGTGCTGGCTGAGGTGCACGGCCGCTCCCTGAGGCCTGAACTGGGCCCCGACCCCCTGCCCCCCGCCGCCGCCAGGGCCTCCCTGGTTGTACTGGTTGTACATAATGTTCTGGGGAGGGACCTGCCGAAACTGCTGCTGCTGCTGCTGCTGCTGTTGCTGTTGGATTTGTTGTTGTTGTTGCTGCTGCTGCTGCTGCTGCTGCTGCTGCTGCTGCTGCTGCTGCGGGTTGGCCCCCATCGGGTTGGCCCCCATTGGGTTGGTGTACTGGCTGTTGTAGTTGGGAAAGTTGCCGCGACCTCCGACGCCGCCGCGGCCTTCTGTGTGGGGTTGGGTGGGGTTGGATGGGGTTGGGTTGGGTGAGGGGTGGAGGGGGGGGGGGGGGGGGG